>QAXK01012769.1:0-11138 GCA_004335735.1 Chlorella sp. KRBP | reverse complement strand
GGTGTGTGTGTGTGTGGGTGTGGGTGTGTGTGTGGCATGTTGCATGGTTGTATGCATGGGTGGAGCCATCCCTGGGGCCGAAGGCAGTACAGGGTATGTTGCTGATGCGATGGGTGACAGCTGGTATGCTTGTGAGGCGGCCAGCATTGCCTGGTGTCTTGTGCTGGAGCAGCTGAGTCCAGCCCATGAGGCAGGTGCAGCTGGCTGCCCTGTGTGTCTTTGTAGGAGCAGATGTTGCCGCAATAGCGCTCCTGTGCTGCAACCTGCACACAGACCCTCGACTAGAGGTGTGGAGATGCAGATATTGCAGGTGGCGGGTATCAAGTTGCGTTGGCGACTGCAAGCGTGGCATGCTGAGATTTATGCATGCCCCACAACATATGCTTGCAGCCCGCCACAGTGAGACTGTACTTTCAAAGTTTGACACCATGCGTTGGGAGAATGGTTGGCACACATCAGCGTTGACTGCATCAGTGTGTGGCAATGTCTCAATGTCTTAACATGTCGATATTTATCATCGGTGCAGCACAGGCGCGGCCCAAGGCACCCCGATGTGGGTCATTTCATGTAGTGCAGATGGCAGCGTGGTGCCTAGGTAGTGGGCTTTGCAGGGTGTGGGTGTTGAGGTGATCCATCTTGTGCTTTCCCAGAATTGGCATCTCTCTTAAGCCCTATGCTTTGGTTTTCTGGCATCAGATGTCAGCGGGTCCATGCAGAATCAGATTCGTTGTTTTGTCCCCCCAGGTTGTTGACGGTCAAACATTGTGTAACAGTGTGAGACGTGGGCCACTAGCAGAAAATCAGCATGCAATAGGTCATTGGTTGTGGTTGTAGAACATTCTTGGAGCTACTGATACTCACGCATCAGCAACATCCCCAGTCTTGTCAGTGGCACACCACAGCCCCTAGTGTGCATTCGAGAGCAGCAGCATCCCAAGATGCAGCTAAGCAAAGCAGCAGCCGGCACATTGCAGCACAAATGCTCACGTCCGCAAACAGCTGTCTACAGCCGCGTGCACAGCCAGCGTCCGGTCACAAGCTCCCCATGCCGGCCAGCCCAAGCAGCAGCAGCAGTAGCAGCAGCACCTTTCGACAGGTTGCAGCAGAAGCAGCGGCTGATCATCTGCAGGGCTGAGGCCACAGAGCAGGTGCCGGTTACTTTGCCACGCACAGGGTCATTCATCTCCAAAACAGAGGTCCCGGCGTTCATCCCCCGTGACGACATGATGGACCAGATTTTGCGCTGGGCGTTGATAGAGGCCGAGGAGGGCGGTCAGCGTAACTTCGGCATGCCTATGAAGGTCCACCAGAGGTTCCGTGATGGCCAGACGTGGGGCATGGACATCGAAATCATCAGGGAGGGTGTCAAGGTGACAGATCTGTCTGTTGGCTTTGATGATGAAGTCACAACCAAGTCTGAGTGGATCGGCCAGGATGAGAGTGGTTTCCCCACTATGGAGGGCAAGCAGGAGGCGGTGCCTGGCAAGCACTTCGAGATCTGGTGGGTAGCACACCTTCAGGCCCAGCAACAGCTGTAGCAGCAGCGCAGCAGCGCTGCGTCTTTTGTGCAGCCAGCTGTCTTCAGCAGGTCGTGCATCAGCAAAATATGCTTCGGCTATTGCAGTGTGCCTGTTGAGGCAGCATAGCACGGGACTGTGTATCAGGGCTCCTCCTGTGCCAGGCTGGCTTTCTGAGGGTGGGGAGCTGGGAACCTGGCCAAGCAGACGGGCGGGCAGGCAGGCTGGCAGGCAGGCAAGCAGGCATGCACAACATGACAGGGGCACACTATCATCAAGTAAATGTTCGTGTGCATGCTCTGGGTGTCCCGCATCAGCATGCACGGGTCACCATATATTGACGTTATGGCACTCGAAATTCACTTCAACAATCACAACCCTCCTGCGCCCTTGTCATTGCTGCGCCTCACAGGAAGACCTGCAACCGGCCAGTGGATGAGGACCTGCGTGCCACCCTCAAGGCCTTCTGCACAGGCCTGGTGGCAGCACTCAACAAGTACTACGCCTTTGGCTCTGTCTTTGCAGAGGAGGTCTGAATGCAGCCCGGGCGTGGTGGTTGATGTTGGACAGTTGGCCCAGGCTTGTGTCAGTACTACTGGAGACGGCCTGCTAACAGTAGGGTTGGTGGTATTACATGGACAATTGGGTTAGTGGTCTGGCAGAGGTGCAGCTGCTGGTCAGCTTGCGTGGGCTTCATGTTGACAGTGTGCAGCTGTGAGGGCGTTACAGCAACAGGTGTGGAGCTACCAGTGGGGTGACGGACAGGCTCCAAAGGAAGGCTCGTGAGGTTTCTTTGCTGCTGACGCCTTCTTCTGTTTGTTTGCGAGAAGCTTGCGGGTGCCATGGTCATGTTTTCGGATTGGGTCGTGGTCTGCTGGGAACATACCCTGCTGGTCACGTGCACAGCAGCCGGCAACTGGCGGCTGGCAGCTGCACTGCTTCTGGGAAGCCGTTCTGATGCAGCTCCTGGGGCGAGTGTGGCATACGGATACGAGCTAGCTACGTTTCTGTCTGCTTGCTGGTGGCTGGTTGGCTGAGTTGCTGAATCGGCAGCAGTGCTGTTGTGTAATGCATGCTGCAATCTGTAGTCACATGTATAAGTTCATGTGCGGTGTCTGAGCACAACCTCACGTTGATTTGCTTCAGCCTGTACACGGGGTGCTTTTGTGTGAATTGCAACAGTCCAGTGCTACATGTACAGCCAGCCTGTACCGCCCACAGCTTGCTTGAGCCTGATTTACTCTCTCAGCAGCGTGATCGACTCTTCTGACAACGTCATATCACGGCTGTGGTGTCTCTGCAATATTCCAAACTACGAAACACGTCGGTGCGTCGTGGGTCCAGCGCATGATGGAAAATTGCGTCATCATGAGGTTGTGTGACTCACGTGACAGCCTTGCTGGCACCATATAGGAGAGCGTCGCTTCAATTCAATCAGCGGCTTACCAGCAGCAGTATCAATGTCTTTTGAAAACACGCTCTTTTCTCGAAAAATAGTCTGTCCAGGTGTTTGTGTCGCTGCCTGCAGAAACTCCGGAAGCAGAGAGCTCGCCGTTGTGTGCAGTGCGAAGGCCGCGGCTGCTTCTATAGCTGATAAAAACTTCAATCGACTACGAACATGCAAGGTGTGTGCCCTAGCGCACTAGGGCAAGAGGCCATGCCTGTGATCATCCATGGCCGCAGCAGTGCTGCAATGCCCAGCAACAACGTGGGAGTGGGATACAGTGGGAGCGGCTTCTTGATATTCTACTTTGTCGGTGAGTGTCCTACATAGTCCAGCGGGCGGTGTGACGTTCAAAACTGGGATAGCCAGGCTGGGCAGATGAGGTGGTCCCTGTGCCTCCTGTGGAGCAATGTGCCCCATGACAGAACAAGTCAAGGATATGACGCCGAAATGAAGTCACTTCCCTCGAAGTGGTTGAATTTTTTGAGCTGACAGAAAATACCCCAATGTTGCTTGTGCCTGTGCAGGTGTGACTTCGGTCCTGAAGCACCTGGGCATCATCAGCAACTCCACACGCCTCGCAGGCTCCTCAGGCGGAGCAGCAGTCGCAGCAGCCACCTGTGCTGGCCTGGACCCCATGCAGCAGTACACCTTCCTGAAAGGCATGGCAGACCACTGCAGGCCATCTGGGGGCTGCCGGGGCTTCCTAGGCACTGTTGTCAGCAAGCAACTGCATTCAGTCCTGCCCCCAGACGCCCCCAGGCTATGTTCAGGACGCCTCTTTGCTGCAGTCACAGCAGCCAAGCCGGATGGCCAGCCCGACCCACATATGCTCCTGGGCAGCACATGGGCCAGTAAGGCTCAGCTGGTGTCTGCTGTCAGCGCCTCCTGTTACCTGCCTGCCCTGTCGGGGCCCACTGCCACCACACAGCTGCATGGGGAGCCTGGGGCTGTGGCGGTCTATGATGGTGGCTTCTCACACCGCCTGCCTTGCCCACCTGGTGAGTGCTGTGATGCATGTCTAGTGACACATGGCTGTACACACGTGGATGTGTCTGCGTCTGACAAGCCCACTGAATGATATCTGCGGCGCTCAGTCTGTGGCACATGGCTTGCTTCTATTCAGCTGTTGGCGCACACCGCGCCAGGTGACCACAAACAGTATGCAACGCCCGCACACCCGTCGGAAGGTAGAAGCAGGGTAGCATGCGGCCCTTGCATGTCTGCAACATTGCGCTGCCAGGAAACCACAACGCTGTCTTTGCTGCTGCTGTGTCACCAGGTGTGGATGTATGCATCAGAGTGGCTGCACAGGCCCCTGTGCCTGGCTCCAACCCTGCACAGGACCTTGCTGACTTCATAAACCTGCTGAGTGCTGGCCTGGCCAACAGCACAGCCGCACCTGACGCCGATAACCACACAGGTATGCATTAACTGTCACTGCACGCGACTGGCATCGCCATGATATGGCATCAGCATGATCAGCTTTTGTTTTGACTCAGGCAGCTGCAGAACGACGCACTGTGTGACTCATCCGTCTGCAAGCTTGTAAAAGTCAGTCAGCTTCTGGGACGTGCACCTCCAGCTGTCAGCTGTAGACTGATGTGTGCAGACTGATGTGTGGGGCTGCACAGTAAACCACCAGTCAACGTGGTTGCCGTCACCTCTGAAGCATTGTTGCTGCACAACAATCTTTGAACATGGTCTCTTTGGTGCACACATTCCCAAGTGCTGACCTGCGCGTGCTGCACTGCCTGCCTGTCTGTGTTTGCACCGCGGCTGCTGCTGCTGCTGCTTCTGCTGCTGCTGCCTTGACAGCCCCTTTCCTGCCCCTCAACCCAAAGGTCAAGTTCCCCGACTCGGTCGACATCTACCCAGGCCTGTCGGGGTCCCTGAGGATGCCAGCACAGTCCTGGAACAACCTGGCACTTGCTGTGCCTGACGCAGCAACTTTGCAGTACCTGTTTGACGTCGGCAGGCAGGACGCAGCTCACTGGGTGACCCATCAGCAGCTGGCACAGCGTCAGCAGGTCCGACGGGCTCTGATGCAGACTGCTGTCAGTGTTTGAGAGGGGCGGGAGATGCTTCTGTGTATGGGTCAGCGTGACACAGTGTTTAGAGGTTGAGTGACAGGTATCTATGATAGCGTGAGCTGAAGTGTGGGATGTAGTGTGAGATGTTGAGTGACAAGATAGAGACTGACTTCATGCCTTCCGCTGCTGCCAGCAGCAACAGGGCACTAGACGATGGCCTGGCTTGGCGGGCTGTGGGTGTCTGTATTTGACTGTGACTCTGTGCTGTGCACAGTGAGTGATGGATACATATACGGGCTGTGTTGTGCCAGGCTGCTGCACAGCTGTGCACGTTGCCTGTTAGGTAGGGGTTGGTACCGGTTGTTGGGCTATCATCGTACAGCATGCAGTGCGTGACCATCATACTGTGTCTGTACTGTATTCACAACGTTGAAACTTGACAACAGCACTCTGTAAAACAGTGCAGGTGGTGATCACAGCGCACTCATGATTGGCAGCTGCCACTTTGGCAGTGCATGCAGCTCACTAACGCACCTTGCAAAGCGACGGCGACCAACGTGTTGCTGGCAAGCCGGTGCTCATAGCATCCTGGAGTGGCCACTGTGCTGAGCTGCAAATGCTGCCTTGCCGTATTGGCAAGTATGAGAGTTGTGTGCACAGGGTTGTGTGTACATGGAGTTGTGTGCAAAGTTGTGTGCATGCCTGTGGCACAGGTTTTTGATGCATAACAGCACGCGTGATCCCCAAGGTCCCAACTTTGCTGCTGGCAGTGACTACTTGGCTCTGGCTTGCTGCCTGAGGCAATTTTGTGCTACTTGTCGGCTGCAGTTGACTCTGCTATTGTATACTTGCCAGGTGTGTCGATCCCTGGCTGCAGTTATGACGCGTGTAGGTCCATCCACAGCAACATCTGCTGTCTCAGAACCACTCTGTAAGCATTTCGGAGTGACAGTCAAGGAGGTGCTCACTCAAGAGCTTGACCCTTGCATGTTTTGTACTGGTGGCTGCACCTGGTGGTGCAGCACTAGTGCAGCGCTGCATGTATGGCTGGCACACAGTGCTCAGTCAGCTTGTAGATGCTGGCTGTTTGCCGCAGCATGGCATGGAGCTCAGCTCCATCATGTGTTGATGCAGTCTGCTGTGATATGATTGTACTGCTGTGGGCTATGGTGACCTACAGCGAGCTAAGCCTTGCACTAGTCGGCAGGCAGGGGGTTGTTGCAATGAGTGGGCTGGTGTGGAGAGGCGGAGTTCCTGTAACCATGTCTGCCCACAAGGGCTGGAGATGGAGTTCCATTCCAGTATGCAAACAACTTGAGTCCAGACTGCAGGCCTTTGGGTGGAAGGGTTGCTGCACTCGTTCTTGCTGCACTCGTTTATCACAATCTGTGAGGGCAGGTTGACTGGTTATATGCTTGAGCATAGCAGGCACAATCCACCACCATTTTGTCAGAGAATCTATAGTCTGGTTATCGCGGTGCAAAGGGCAGCGTGTCCTGTACCTGCCCTGCATGGTGCAGAGGTGAAATGACCTGCAACAGTGCTCCTGGGGTGACTTGTGCTGGCCCGGTAATGCATACCCTTGAGGCGGGAAAACCAGTACAGCTCCAAGTCATAACAATAATAACTGGGAAAGTTTGTGCTGGCAAACCCAGGCATAGAGCCAGCGAACCCCTGTCTTTTGCTTGATTTGCCAAGCCAAAAGTCGTTCACAACTGACTTGGCACATTGACAGTATGGCCTGTGTCTTACGGCTAACTTCAACTACACTGTCTGTTGAAACCTCCTTGGGACACGGATACCCTTCGTAGTGTCGCCGACACATACCTTTACCGGGAGTGACACGATCGCGCGGGTGCATTGCTACTGTTGGGCCTGCTGAGCTTGCATGCCCAAGATGTTTAGGGTTTGCCGTCTGGATTTCAGATAGTTTACACAAACCTGGTACATCGTCAGCATGGTCACTTACAGTGGTCCCGGCACAGCAGCAGCAGCAGCAGCAGCAGCGGTGGCGGCCAACAGCAGTGGCCTAGCACTTGCAGCACGCACCAACACATTGGGTGTGGGCTTCTCCGGTTCTGGGTTCCTCATATTCTACTTCACAGGCGTTACAGGTGTGTTGCAAGCAGCCACACATGGCTGCACCTCAGCTGGCCCTTGCAGGCCATGCCATATCCTTGCAACAGCATGGCTGTGCCTGTCAAACAAGCCCCACCGTTGCAGTTTGTCATGAGTAGGTCCCACCATCTCTGACCTGAAGTTGTTGTCTGTCATGAGAAAGCACGTACTACTCACAGGCCATCACTTCTAGGGCTCACCAGCCGAGCTGTTCACGTCATGAACACTGGTCTGGTGCTTACTGCACAGACCAATACTGGCTGCCCATTGTGAATTCGCTGCGCACATATTATCACCAACTTCAGCCATCCTCAAGCAGCTGGGCATCATCAACAGCAAGACCAGGGTGGCAGGTGCCTCAGGCGGGTCTATCAATGCCGTCCTTACCTGCTCAGGCATGCCCCTGCAGCAGCAATACGCTGACATGAGCAAGATGGCCAATATTTGCAGACCTACACGCAGCTGTTCAGGTTTTCTAGACAAGGAGGTCAATGCAGCGCTGTCAGCTTCCCTGCCAGCAGACGCAGCACAGCTATGCTCAGGTCGCCTATGGGTGTCCATCACAGCTGCAAAACCCCAGAACCGCTCCGACCCAAACGTTCTGTTTGGCAGTAACTGGACGAGCAATGTGGAACTTGTGTCAGCCGGACGACTGTCTTCCTTCATCCCTGGTGTGTCTGGGGGCTCTGCAACACAGCAGCTGCCAGAGCTGGCGTCTCTGGGCAACGCGTATGATGGAGGCTTCTCTCAGAACCTCCCATGCCCTCCTGGTGGGTTGGCTGTGCGTGACAGGCTGGGTTATACTCCAAGGGATGGGCAGTGCAAGCTATGCGTGTTTGTACCTGGGGTGTGTGTCACACAGGTGACCTGATTGAGCAGCCACTTGCACTGACAGACTTCACAGTGCACAGAGGCCATGTACTACACACTTCACACCCTAGCCATGGTGGCTACCAAGTTGTTTCTGGGGTGTGCCACAAGTACGGTACTTGCCGGAGCAGCCACATACGCAGCCTACATAGTGTACAGGGGCCATGTCCTACACACGGCATGCCTAGCAACGGTGGCCACCAAGTTGTTCGTGCAATCACTGGACGAGCAACGCAAGCCTGTGGCCACCTGTGGTATGGTATGTCGTGTTGCGTTGTGCAGGTGTGAGGTACTGTGTGAAGGTGGCAGCCGTGCCCTTTGACCCCTCTGTGTCACAAGACGCAGCGCAGGCGATTGCACTGCAGCATTTCAATGGGTTTGCAACCAGCGAAAAGGCAGGCGCACTCGCCAATGACTCCAACACAGGTATAGTGAGATCAAACCTCAAACATGGTTTGGCTTGACTTGTGCTCAGCATAGGCTGTTGGCAATTTGACAGACAACCCAGGCACCTCAACAGTATGCTCAGCATGACACTGCAATCGTGGCTTGACGTCCACTGTGTAGCAGCACTGTTGAGTACTAGTGCGAGACCAAACTGGGCATGCTCGACATGTCCTCAATGCAGTGACCGCAGCCAACCTGCAACGCACACAACACCAAGGCTGCAAGAGCCTGCTTCAGTGCATGCACGCCGATGGTTGTACCTCTGTGGCTGTGCTGTCTGCCTCTGCAGCTCCCTTCATACCCCTCAACCCTGTCGTGATACCCACACCCACACCAGACATCTACCCCGGCCTGTCAAAACCCCTCCCTGTCAACGCCACGACGTGGGCATCCTACGCCCTCAACATCCCCGATTCTGCCACCCTGAGGAGCATATTTGACACCGGGCGACGGGATGCAGCGGCCTGGGCCATCCAGCAGGGCTTGGCTAGTCAAGCAGCAGTGGACACAGCCTTGAACTTGACGCACGTGAAGGCTTGACTCAATGTTTGTGAATGCTGGCAGAGTGAGCTTTGACGTGAGGCTGGTGCAGGCTGCCAGGGTTTGCTGGTTGGTCAGGCCTGGGGGATGTCAGCCAATGAATCATTAGCTCCCTCTGATGTATTGTGATGTGCTCTCTTGACTTGTGACCTGACCACGTTGGTGGTCAGCTGTTGCAAACTTCAAGCAGCAGCAAGCTGCTGGCGGGGTGGTGTTCGAGTCGCTGGAGCTTTGACTGCTCCAGAATTATTGGTGGTGTAGCTGTGGGTTCAGTGCTGGGGTAAACCTGAATGCAGTTGGTCGTTGTGGCACGATGAGGCTTGTTGACACAGCAATTGTGTTACAAGCACAGCTCTTCTGTTGTCAACACTGCAATGCCTGAGGCGGGCACACCTGCTCCTGGAACCAATCACTGCAGTTGTGTAGAGGTAGGGCCATGCCATGCCATGCCATGCCAGTGGCTTGAAGCCATCACATCATGCTGTAACTTACAGCATGTGTTGTGATGTCAGTGGGTGAAGCCCTGTAGGGCACAAGTTGACGTGTACACACAGGTGCACTGCAGCTGGGATTGAGCATGCACGTGCGTGTGTGGTTCATCTGGCATGTACGCAGGAGCCTTTTGTGGTACACATGTGTAGGCACCAGGTGTGCATGCAAGACAGAGGGTTCACATACGATGGTGATGTTTATCGTGCTGGGCTAGCCAAGGCACTAGGCCTAGCAGGCACTGCTGAGGCATGGTCTGCAATCTTGCCTACATGTGCTGGCCGTATCTGTTGGCCACCGCCAGCAAGCCGTGGGCCACACACGTTTGTGTGACCTCAAGACCGTTGTCATAAATGGGTTGCTGCTTTGCTAATTCGTTCCTGCATGAAGGCTGTGCAGCCTGGAAGCCCACCAGACAATGCCTCAGGCACATGGTGGGCGTGAGGAAGAACCTGCTGCACCATGATGAGTGATCTGCTGAGGTAAACCCTCACATATTGTGTTGCAGTTGTGTCAAGCACTAGCTTTGATCAAAGTGTGATTCCTGCGTACACACGCCATGACTCGAGCCTGCTGCCAGCCGGGCAGTATCGTTATCCAGTTTGTCACCCAGTGACCACTGTGCGGGTATGTGTTGCATGCCTTACTCATGATGCCATCATGACTAACAAACGTTGTGGCACAAAGTTTGTTGGCCCAAAGTCATACAGTGAGGTGCATGTGTTGAGAGTGTGGATCCTTGCAGGCAGTGGTAGTGTGCTTCATAATCAGGTGCATGCAGCATTTGCTTCAGGTGTCTGAGTGTGCGAAATGTGTGTTGTGGCACCATTGTCAACAGCTGGACAAGGATTCTGGTGTGAAGCTGCATTCAGTGCACGTTACACAGGCATCACGCACAGGTTGTGTACAGTTTACTGTGATCATCAACTTCAGTCGTCCTACAGAACAATATGCAAGGCAAGGCAAGCAGCAGCCAGCAACGCAACACGTAAGACAAGCAGCCAACGACACTGGCATGTAGCACTGCCGGCAAACAGCACGCAGCTGCATACACCACTTGTCGGCAATGCATTCACCAACACAACACGGTTCCATGCTCCTATAGCCACTCAAGGTATTTCCTTGCTTGCAGCCCCCTTGAATGGGTTGACGTCATCTTGGCGCATGCCTGCGAATGTGTGGTTGACGTGGCTGTGGTTTGCCTCGTCTGCCCGCACAGCCAACAGCAGGTCCCTCATAGTAGCGTCAGGGTCCAGGCCCCAGTAGGCTTGGGCAATTGGTGGGGCCGGGTGCTGCACCCACACACGGCCAGCATCAATGTCCTGTGGTGCATCAAAGGGTGTGCATGGGTGCAGGAACAGCCCTTAACAGCCACACAGGCAGCATTTGCTGCTTGCAGCAGAGGGTGGCTAAGTGCAACTTGTATGTGCCACATGTGCCAGTGTCAGCCTAACAGCTTCAAGCTGCTAGTAGCGTGCCTCAGGAGTATACACGGATCAACACCAAGCCATGTCCAAGCGGCGTACACGGGACGCCCTTAGTCGAAAACAGAGACATGTTCAAACCAGTAGTGCAGGCCAGCATCTGAGCACTGTGCTTGAAGTACACTTTCAGCATGTTCAGTGGCGCATCGGGAGGCTTGCAAGGCTACGTGCGGCATCGCTGGCTGGCTGGCTGGCT
>QAXK01012759.1:0-13710 GCA_004335735.1 Chlorella sp. KRBP | reverse complement strand
CACCACACACACACACACATTACTCCCGGCTACCCTCAGGCTGTGTCAGGATCCCTCCACAACGTGTGGCAGTGTGCTGGAACAAGACGGGTCGCCAGATAAATGTCAACTCACCACTGAACCAACCAGTTGGCTCCACAGTTGCGTAGAATGTCCCTAGGAGCGATGAGGATGGGCTGGACCTGCACAGCAGAGCCAAAGCAGACTGGGTGAACCATAGAAAACAGGCAGCCTGTGACAAGCCATGCCGCACTGTGTGTATAGTTTGTCACAGACTCTCGGAGAGGCCTTGCAGCTTTGGCATGTGGGTAACGTGGTCAGGGTCAAAGAAGCCATATCTGTGGCAGTCTGTGCATGCAGCTCACCACCGTGTTGTTCCTTGACCATTTAGCAGCGCCTGCAGGGCAAAGGCATATGCAGCAGGGCAGCAGATAGTTGAGGCAAGCCACCCCGGGTTGAACTGCCTAGACTGTTGTAGTCACGGCACACGGTACGCAGCTTGCTGATTGGGAGTTTGTTGTGTCAAGGTGCACTGCCATTGAAACCTTTGTGCTGAACTTGATCAGGGTCACCTGACTGCAGTCCAAACGGTTTGGAAACTAGAGCTGGACACAGTCAGAATAGCCTGCTGGATGCCAGTGATACTACCACTCACCACATCACCAGTATCACGCATGCAGAGCTTGTACTTTTGGTTGGGAGATGGGAGGCAATGCCCCTCACTCAGCTTCCGTCCTGAGAGAAGCACTGTTGCGCGGATCACGCTGGTCTGTGCTGGGGCAGCAGGAGTAGTGACTGGTGGTGCAAGAGGTGGTGATGGTGCCTTGGTAGGAGACGGGGTGGGCTGTGGCGCAGGCTGGGGTGTCTGCGCTGGGGCAGGGGCTGTGGTCTTCCCTAGCGGCATCACGTTCTCATTGAAGCGGCCAAGGTAGTTGCCTGGAGGTGCATACCTGTGGCCCAAGGTAGATGGCAGTGCCAAAGGGCATATATGTGGCTGTAAGTCATGAATGCAGGCTGGCATAGGGCTGGGCTGCAGCAAACCCCAGACCAGAGCTTGCTTTCAAAAGGCCGTTTTGCACCGTGCACAGGCTGTGCTGCACCCTTGACAGTGGGGCCCAGCGCTGCATCCAAGTTGTGTGCATGTGTGCTCAAACGACCTTCGGGGCTGGTCTTCAAGCCTCAAAACACCTTGTGTGATACTGCCATCATTGTATATGCCAGTGCTAGCGCTTGGATGCACCCGGACCATACAGCACATGTGGCAGGAGTACAGGCTGAGGTGTGCAGTCAAGCTGTGCACACTTGAAGGCCCATACTGCCTTGGCATTGGATGCGCACCTGCAGACTAAATAGACACGACCTGGGGACCAGTTTGCAAGGCCGTTGGGACAGGAGACCACAGCACACCCCAGCCTGGTGGTGCTCTTCCAAACCATCTGGGTGAAGTGGCCTGCATGTCAGTCCCACACACTTCAGAGTTAGATCTACTGTGTTGGTTTCCATCCTGTGACCCCAACTTGTAGTGACTTCTTGCAGGTGAGCAAAGCCGGCAATCATTTCAGTGGCACTGAATCAAGGGAGTTTTGCGGGGACCTGGACTGTGATGCCTTGCAAATTCACACTGATTAGTTGGGCCATGCTCAGGCTGAGCAGGCCTGCCTGCCTCTGCTCGCAAACTTGAAGTGGGCTCGGGCCAACATCTGCAGCCATGCCTGCTGCTTCCCAGTGAAGTGGATGCTCACGTCAAACTTGCCTGTTGCCTCGGAAAAGCCTTGGTTCCCAAAGTCATACTGACTGATCTCGTCATACCTGCAGGGGGCAAGCGGGAGAGGTTGTGTGCAGACAGATGGCAACTGCCCGACAGGGGCAACAGCGTGCCAGCAGGCTGCTGCCCCTGCCATGCCGGCACCAAGCATCCGTTCCCGACCCAACTTGGGTTGTGCTAGCCCTCAAGGAACTAAGTCCATGCCGTAATACTACTGGTGTAGTGACCATGAGGCACCCGGACTTGTACCGCTTGGCAAGCGTGCAGTATGCTTGCACACCTGGCAACAGCTGTGTCCTGCCCCAGCGGCATGTCCTGCTTCCCATATGCATCGGTCATCAGTTGCCGACCATGTTGTGGCATGATGTGCAGCACAAACAGTCAAACTCAACCCTCCAACTGTCCTGAGCTGCCAGCAGGCTGCGCACTCACCAAACTCTCAGGCCAGTCTCCTGAAACTGGGCCTTGTTGTTGTCCAGGCTGTATGCATACAGGTTCTCTCCATACTGGTTGTTGGAAGAGTCATGGCCCCAGATACACTTGGAAGCATACGCATATGCTGAGCTGGCCACTGAGTCATTCCAAACCAGTGCTGGTGTATTCTGATGCTTTGCCCGGTAGCTGTTGTGGATGTCCAGGTTAGCCTGGTAGAATGATGGTGGTGACGTGACTGATGCCGCATATCCAGTGTCATCTGCAGCTGATATGCTGTCAGTGGTGTTCAAGTCGGGGGCATTCTTTGTACTGCGAGGGAAGGGCAGGTCAACCACTGCATTGCCTTCAGGCACGGCAACAGCACGTATGCGTGCGCTGGGTGACCCAGCAACCTGCTCGATACCATCTGTACCATTTGTTGAGTTGGCTGCATTGGTGGAGTTCAAGACCGACCCCAACAACTTGGTGGAGTTCAACTCCAGCTCCTTCAAGTCGGTGGAGTTGACAAACACTGCTGGAGTTGGGGCTGGGCTGGTAGCATTGCTGACGTCAGAGGGGCTGAGCTCTGCAGAGCAACTCAGCAGCATGCTGCTGGCTATTAGGCAGACCAGCAGCATTGATGCTTGCCAAGAGGTCTTCATCGTCTGCAGAGACGCTGTTGGCAGCAGTGACAAAAGCAGAAGTATTTCAGTTCGCTCTTTGCAAGACCACAACAGCAGCAGCTCTACACTCGATACAGTTGAGACACAGTTGATGCCCTCAGTTCTGGAAGGGTCCCTTAGCAGGCACAAACAATATCCAAAATCACTTTGACGTTTGCAGCACAATATGGACAGACGTTGACTGTTGCAAGGGGATGATCAGGCATGACCATGACCTTGACCTGCAGGTATGCATGCGACTGGTCCAGTCACTGCCACCCCTACAAGCTTCTGGCCACTATACCTTTGCTTTGTAGACCAATAATCTGATGTAGCAGTGATAGAAACGCCTCGCCAGACACCTGCGTCAGTGCTTACGAGCTGGCAATAAAACGCGCGGAAGCCTCTGTAACTTCAATTGGCAATCCCAGCGCACATACAGCATCCCAAAGCGTGATCGATATATCCAAAAACCCGCACACAACTGCACCAAGCCAGCCAGTACAGGTTGGTGACGCTGTGGCAGTGTCACACTTGGGTTTTTTCACACTTGGATCTCACCGCAATTCAAATAGGAAGACGTGCGCTGCATGCGGCATGCAGCTCAGGGCATTACAATCTGTTATCGATCTTCATGTACGACTCTTTGGGCAAAACCCAGGTCCTTCCTGCAGGAATGAGTCACCAAGATGCTGCTCTTCGCCAGGCTCTTGCTGTTGCCATTGTCAGAAACAAGCGCAGATGGATCCAGGAAACGAAGCAGCTGCGTGAAAAAACCCAGCAGTTAGAGACAGAGCTTGCAAGCCAGCAATCCCAGCAAGAAAAACTCAAGCAGTGGGTGGCAACAGTCTGGCAGCAGGACAGCACCACACATGATGATCCTGCTTGCCAGGACGATCTGTTCAGGGTTCCAAAGCGCGGCATCTTCTTGCCACCTCTTGAGTTAAATGGGTGGCAGGATGAGCAGCTCTACTCAAATAATGCGGGCAACTTCCACTCCCTGCAGCAGCAGGCGATCTTAGCTGCAGCAGCAGCTGCTGGTGACTCATACAGTGCTCTGGCTCAGGTGGTGGATGGCAAGGCTGCTACACTGTCAAGGATGCTGATGACCAATATCCAGATGCTACAGCAGTTATCAGCAACGCAGACAGGGCATGCTGACACAGCTGGCATCAACAGGAGTGGCCATGTCCCTGGTCCCCTGGCTCAGGGCCATGCTTCAGAGGTCGTGTCCAGCATAAGCTCCTTCATCACCAGCACTCTGCTCGCAGCGCCCAGAAGCTCCCTCAGCACTGAATACATGAAGCAGTGTGCAGCACTACTGGCAGCTGTCTTGTGCCCAACCAGCAGCAGCAGTCTTGAAGCAGTGTCCAACCTTGCTGCACAGCAGTGTCCAGGCCAGAGTCAGCAGCAGCAGCAAGCCCAGTGCGACACTGCTGAAGCCCTCGCATCACAAGTTTTGCAGCTCATGCAGCAGCTTCTGTTGCAGAGGAGTGCAGCGTCTCCTCAGGACCTGGCAGGGACCAGCACTGGCAGCGCACAGACGTCCGCAGCTGCAACAGTCATGCTTCAGCAGCTATCCACCTTCCCAAGCACAGCGTTGCTCCTTTGTGTTGCAGCTGCACAGGGCCTGCAGCACCATGTGCAGCTGATAACAGACTCCAGTGCTGCTGTCATGTCCATCAACCCTGCAAACCTCAGCACCACAACTGCTGATGGCGAACAGGCCCTGTTGGCAGCAACCCAGGCATTTGAGGCATCCCACGAGCTACTCACAGACCTGGTGAGTCTCTCTCAGCTGCACCCTGATTCTGCGGTACTGTCTCAGCATCACCTCCAGTGGGCGCAGCACTTGAATGTCCCTAAGCCTTGCCGAGCTTGCAGTGTTGCTGTTCTGGAGTCACTGAAGCACGTGGCATTGCATGATTTGGGCTGCATGCGTGTTGCCGTCCCTCGGCACCAGGCCCAACAGCACGGTGTGTTGTCTCAACATGTGGTTTGGTTCAAGAGCTTGTGCTGCCAGATACAGCCATCGGAAGCAAATACTGCCATTGCAGAAGCCATTATGCCGTAGGGCTGCACTCATTCAAAAGCCTTGCTGGCTGCTTTTGTCTTTTGGTTGCCTGCAGGAAGGTGCTGTCCTGCAGATCCCTGCATGGGGTGTTGCACTGTCTGGCAGCAGTTGGACACCAAGGGCCTTGGAGGACCTGGTTGGCTCAGTTGCATCCATGTACCACTCCTGCACAAGCCTGCAGGCAGAGCAGCCTCTGCTTGCTGGGCGCATGTGCAGCCTGTGCAGCAGCCTAGCCACAGCCCTGCAGCAGCTGGCTGCTGATGGTGATGCACCTGGCATGAATGTTGGCCTAGGCGCTGAGCTACGTAGTGTGACCACTGGGATGTGTATGCAGCTGCGCGACCTGTTCATGCCTGCTTCTTGCTGAACAGCAGTCATACTGGTATGGCCAGCCTGACAGGCATGGCAGCGTGTGCCCACTGTTGTCAGCTGGAGGTTGCATTGCAGACATGCAGCCTGCAGTGACGTTGTTCTAGGCTGTGTGTGTGCTTCTGAAACATGTGAAACGTTAAATGGGGGGCAACATGGATCGGGGAGGGTCTGCAGATCTTGGGAGGCCTGCAAAAGATTATGCGTGCCATGCCAACGACCAATGTCACAAGACGGTCTTTTGTGGCACTGTCCCGCCATTGGAATCTCCAACGCACTGCTTCAAGCCTTGACTCAACAATTGAGTGGGTAACGTTGCCCAGCACATGGTTGACATTGCATGAAATCATCTGAGAGTGATGTGCTGGCTGCTATATCACTGTACTGAGCTGCACTTTGGATCCAGTTGTTGTGGGACTACAGCTCAGCAGCACAGCTGCCTCAGCTCCTCAGTATTCACACACCTGATCCAATCTACCTGGCCACACCTTGCAATGCAAATGTCACATGGTATGGCTTGCCATGTGCTGACATCATCAGCCTGAGTGAGTGCAAGCCCTACTAGCTCACTACCAAGCACTACTAGCTCAGAAGGCTGCTATTGACCTAGGCCTCTGCATCAACCCCAACTTGGGGCCCATGCTCCAGAGCATGCGAGCTGTCAAACTCAGCAGCACCAGACTGGCCCACACCACCATGGCTATAGGGGCTGTCAGCCTCAGGCTGTTGCATTCCCAGCAGCTTCTGCAGCATTTGCATGTAGCTGCGCTGACTCTGGAGCTCTTCCTCATATGTGGCCCTGCATGCAGCACACAGGATCATGACTCATGATATTGTGGCGGCAAGTCTGTGCGGCAGTATACTTGCAGCAATTCCTAGCTGATGGCTTGCTGATCACTCATCAGGCTCAGGCTGAGCACATGCTGCATTGCAACCTACTTGCAGCAAGGCCTCCAATAGCCTCGTCAATCCACAGTGCTTACCTGGCCTCGGCAAGGCGTGCCTTGTCTGCCTTGAGTCCATCCTGCTCTGCTGACATCTGCTGCATCAATAGTCCCCTGTCAACGTTCAAGGACTGCCACTGCTGGTGAAGCTCCTGCACACCGCAAGTTGTGCATCCGCAGGACATGCTTGTTGAGGAGGCAGTCTGCACTGCTGTAGGCCCCTTGCTGGCCGCTTGCAAGCTGTAAACTGCAAAATACGCTGCCGCAAGTGGATGCCAGGTTTGAAACCTGAAGTACTACCTGATGTCACCAGCAGGCAGGCCACTGACAGAACAGGCTAGCTGAGCCACCAGAACACACCTGCAACTTCCTGTGCCCAGCTATTGTAGCTTGTGCGAGCTTCATTGCCTTCTGCTCACTGTCTCGTGTGTCTGCACATCAGCGGTTACAGAAGCAGGCGTATGCTGATCAAGGCGTCAAGGCATGGCTCATGACACCCTGTTGTGTTGCTTACACTGCAGAATCTCCAACTATGTGGAGGCACGTGCGTTGTTGCTGATCACAACATCATGAAATCTCAACCTTGGACGTGCCACGTCACTTGCCGAAGCCTCTGCACGCCAAGCTCACTATTTGTGGTTTGCCTGAGCTCCAGCTTCAGTGCCTCGACAACTGCCACCTTCTCAATGAAGTCAAGCTGCAGCTCTTTGAGCTTCTGCTCCTCCTCTGAGAAAAAAGAGTAACCTTGAACTGGATGTATGCACAGGATGTGCGGAGAGTCACAAGCAACTTGCATGCAGATGTCTGTGGAGCTGCTGCTGTACAAGCAGTTTGGTTCGAAACTGGCAGTCACATCCCATCTACTCACGGTGAATGTGCGTGTTCACTCTTCTCCAGTCCTCACGAGCATTTTGAGCCATGCCGAGGTCGGCCATGCTACTGTCGCTGGGTTGATGGTGCTCGCAGATCAGGCGGGGAGTCTGCTGTAGCGCCGATGGAAGGAAGCAACAGCCGAGATTTCTGATACAAGTAGATGTAATGTAACTTGGGTCGCATTGGTAACTCAGCAAAGCCAAGCTTGCTTTCGGATGACGTTGCCGTCCAATTTGAAAGACAGTTACACAGTCACACTCCCAAATCAGGCGTATAGGCTGAGCCTTGCTCGGCTAAGCCGAGCTTGGCTGCACACAAGCTGCCTGTCGGATAACTATCACCTAGTTAAAGATGGCACAGCCAGCTATGGCACCACAAGAGTAACTTCAGGGCCAACATGACCTCATGGCCACAGTATCTGCTGACCATGACGAGGGCGTGCCTATAGGATGCGCTACACAGCCGCGTGTCAGCTTGCACACTCTGTGTCAAGCAGCTCTCCTAGAGCATAACCCAACATGGTGCCATGGGTGCATGCCGTAACGGCAGCAATGGCAGTCTTCTGCGTTCACCAGCAGATGGAAAAGGAATCGTGCAACACTCTTGCTTGAAAGACGTTCACCAGCTGATGGGCAACGGACAACTGTATCTGTCTGATGTCACATGTTCCATGGATCCAGCAAACTGCAACCCCCCTGCCCATGCATGGTGCATCCTGCCTACGCTGTGGGTAAGCCTAGCTGCTGCTACTTGCCCCTCTCAAAACGTGCCCTGGAGCCGCTCCAGGCTGTGTCCACTACCCCTGCTGTGGAGGCAGCCGGGCCAGCACCAGCTGCAGGAGGTCCTGCTGCAACAGCAGAGCCTGCCGCTGCTCATCCAGCTGCTGCTGCAGACACCGCACAAGCTCTGCACCGTCTCCTGCTGCTGCTGCTGCTGCTGTTCCTTGCTGCTGGACCTGACTAGCATCTGTCCTGGTGGCCTGCAGTGCTGCATCGTCAATGCCCAAGCAACCACCTAGGCCTGCAGCTGTGGGGCTCGCAGGTGTGCTGACATCAGAGGGTGACCGCAAAAGCCCCATACCATCTGCACCAGCGAGTGCAGCGCTGCTCTTGGCCTTGTGTCCAGCGAACGGTGCCAGCATCTTGCTCGTGGCTGTTGCTGCCATGCTGTTGAGACGGTGAGCAGCAGACAAAGACCTGGAGGGTCCAGCTCCAGCAGCAGTCGGCGAAAGCAGTGCCATGTTGCCACTGCCGGTGCGGTCTGCTGCACACTCACCAGTCAGCACTGACAGCTGTCTGGGACTGGATGCAACGCCACCTGCAAAAAGCTGCTGCTGCTGCTGCTGCTGCTGCTGCTGCTGCTGCTGCTGCTGTGCCTGCAGGAGGTTGTGCAGGTTGTCCAGGCTCTGCAGCAGCCGGCTGTTCGTTTGCTGCTGCTGGCGCTGGAAGCTCTCCTGCGACAGCATCTGCTGCCTCAACCGTGCGTTGGCATTGCTGAGCTGTCCAGCATTCCTGCAGGATAGCAACAACAGCAATGGGCCAGGACACACAGGACTGTAAGCCTCGGTGCGCAACTGCATGCTGCTTGCCGGGCAGCACAGGTTGCATGCAGCTATGGTTGAGCTCTACCCAAATCAGGCCAGCCCTTGATTTCGCCACAGCATGTTCCGCTTACACTTGCTGTTGCAGACAAGGCAAGGCCACAGCCGTCATGTTAAGCAGATCTCAAGAGCGTCTCAAAAGCGTGTTGTGTTTGTCAGTGGCAGTCATCCGACTGAGTCACCTGCTGGTTGCATCCTCCAGCCGCTTGTTTGCATGCAGCAGCCAGGTGATGTGCTTGCCATGCTCAGCTCCCCCTGACCGCCGCATCTGGTTCAGCCCACTGAAGAAGCCACCGCCAGCCCGGGAGGACTGTATTGCAGGACGCACATGCACAGTCATGACTCACACAGAGATACCGACATGTCGTACCGCGCCTTGGACTGCCTCTAGCCCAAAAGCAACTGCCCCTGGGCAACTCTGCTCTAGAGACTGGTCAGTCGTATGGGTGCACATGCCGTTGATGAGTTGCAGGCTGATCCCTTGCTCAGCAATGCTTCACTGCAGTGTGGCACCTGCGTTACTAATTCAGCCCAACACAGGATGCACACAAACGCTATTCTGTGCCGCGGCTGCTAGCACGAGTCATGCACAGCGTGCTGTGGAGCACTCACCCTTGCGCCCAGTTGCGCATCCTTGATCTCGGAGCTGACAGTGGGCTTGAGTGCACTTGACCCATCAGGGACTACCACAGTGCCGGCCTGCAGCACCACACCATGCAGAGGTTGCATCAGCACAAGCAACAGGGCACAGCTGCCGATGATGAACAGCCGGTATGCTGGCGTAAGCTGCCTGTAATGCTGTCCGCAAGGGATGCCCGAGTGCCAAGTACTGGGTGATGCATGGTGGCACAGGACAGCCTCAGAGATTGAAAAAGCCTCAACCAATTCATCCTGTGCAGCGCTGGACAGCTCAGGTGCTGCCGCTGGACATGGGGAGCAGCTCTGTGCCTGCTGTCCTGTGCGCCCTGCACGGATCGCAGGCCTACCTGCATCACGAGCATGCCTGTGCTGCCCTGCAGCTGCTGCTGTTGCTGGAGCATCTCCTCGTCGAAATCCTCCCCGTAGACCTGAGCAATGCCCTGCACGAGGTACTCCACCTCCCTCTTGGTCAACTCCTGGAATGGAGAGTACCACATCTGTAGGGCATGGCAGGGTGAAAGGCACAAGTGTTAGTGCAATGCAGTGCATAGCACCTCAACATCGTGATTGAGCAAGTCTGTGTGCATCCCTGAACTCTTGGGCTGTACATGCGCATGTTGCTCCATACAATGGCAAGTGCAGGCAACACCCTGCGTGCAGTGTTGACACAGACGTCTGATGTTGTGTAGTCAGAACCAGATGGTGCAGGAACCACACCTTGACCTCCTTTGCCACCATGGACGTGACCAAAAAGAGGCGGGAAAGTGTGTC
This sequence comes from Chlorella sp. KRBP, assembly GCA_004335735.1. Taxonomy (NCBI): domain Eukaryota; kingdom Viridiplantae; phylum Chlorophyta; class Trebouxiophyceae; order Chlorellales; family Chlorellaceae; genus Chlorella; species Chlorella sp. KRBP. The sequence continues at coordinate 3,599 of QAXK01012759.1, read as the reverse complement.
CTGGTCAACGTACAGCTCCGGCTGCAGCTTCGGCAGCAACGCATGTGCACTGCCGTCCGCAGCTGCACCCCCAGTGCCTCCTGCTGCCCCTGCTGTGTCCTGGGTGCCGCTGCCACCATTGACGCCCGCACTGTTCTGAGGGCTTGGCAGCGGCCAGTTTTCCAATATTGCCCTCTTGGCAGCCGCGTTGCCCTGCAAGAGCAAAGGTTGACGCACACAGCAGACAGGAAGCGGCATTGGTTTGCCATGGGTGGATTGACCTTGCTGCGCCAGAGACATAATTGGCACAACATGTGCCAACTCTGTATCCACCCATGTGCGAAGTACCGCAGCCACCAGGCGCCATATACTGACACGTGTGCCAATATGTCCAAGTGAGACACAGCGCCTCCTCACCAGCCAGGTGCAGTCCTCCTTGAGCTTGTATGAAGCAAAGTCCTGGTACAGGTTCATCAAGCACCGCACAGGGGCCGTGCGCGCAACACACCACGGCCGCCAGAAGGCCTTCTTCCACTTGTTGATCCAGCTGTCCTCATTCTGTAAGCACAGGAGGCCGGCACAGACAATGAAGTCGCTTGGTGGTGTAGGTTTGCGCTGGACGAACGATCATGAGCAACTTGCACACGAGCAGCAGTGCAGGCTGCTCCAGGACACTTGCAATGCGTTGCAGGGCCAGCTCGGGCGTGGGAACAGGGTGTGCTGCACAGCAACCATTCAGCCACTTGCATGAGCATTTCCCGGGGCCTACAGGGCGTGGCAGACACACACAAGCCATGTGCACACAGCCATGCAAGCCGTCCATGTGCGCACCTGCCCAGGAGCCAGGTACACGTCGTTGTACATGCGCAGCACATGGCGCTCTCCAAGGATCACGTCATGCCACCCCACGCTCAGCCGGTCCCAGAATCCTGCTGGCTCCTGCGGCCTGGGTGTGCCAAAGCCCCTGCTGGACATGCCCAGGGGTTTGCCGCCATCCCCTGGTAAACCCAGGTCAGCTGTGGACTCCAGATGATCTGCGAATCTGCCAGAGGCTGGCCCAAGGCCTGAGCTTGATCCTGCATACTGGTGTGAAGCTGCAAAGCTGCGGCTGAGCAGACGCAGCCTGGAAGGATGTTTCTCGGAGAGACCAGTCTCCACATCCAACGGCAGCACAGCACGGCTCATCGTAGGCTGCAACCCACCATCGACAGAGGGCTGGTCCATCAGCGGCACTGCACCTGGTTCGCCATACGGACCGAGGCTGCTGTCACTGGCATCACGCCCAGCAAAAGGTGCCCTGCCATGCCCATTTGGGCCTTGGTCAGTACCTGACCCAGGTGGAGTCATGCTGCTGTTGGCGCGTCCTTTTGCCAGGCTGGCTGGGCGGTGAGGGCTGGACCTCCTCCAGCCCGTGCATGCGAAGATGATGTCCCCAAAGAACATGCGCAGGCGGTAGATGATGAACAGCGTGGTGAAGAGGATGCGCATCAGCACCAGCAGCAGGAAGGAGGTGTCGGCAGTGCCCAGCTTTGCCTTTGCCTCCTCATATGCCTCAGCCACAATAGCCAGGATGATGTTCTGGGTGTACACGACCTGCAGCACCAATAAGCATGACAAGCTTCAGCAGTGGTCCATGAGAGTGATCCGCCATCAGACAGAAGCTGCAGAAGACCGAACCACTGTTGCTGTTGGGAGCTGCCGTTGGTGTGGTTCACACTGAGTTGCCAACACATGCAGTAGGTCAGCGGTACCAGAATCGCATCATACAGAGGGGCTTGGACCATCTGTGCAGTCATGTACTGTGCTGACCGCTACGGGTGCGACTCACCAGCAGCAGCACAGCCACCCAGAAGAGCATAGTCACAGCAGATACAGCTGCCCCCAGACCCAATGCCTGGCTCTGGAACTCCTCGTATGACACAAAACCTGCAGCAGGACATGCGCCACTATCATCAGCCTGTGCCAGCATTGGTATTGCTGGCCATGCGATTAGGTGAATGTGCAGGAGTGCACCTTGCGACATGCCACGCAGGAGATGCAGGACTGTCCTGGCGTGTCCAGGCATGACAGCTTGTACTGTTATACAGCCCGCAAAAGGTACAAGCTGCATGCATGCCCCATGCATACGTACCGAAGGTGAGGCGCGACATCAATGAGAGGCCGTCTGGGAAGCGCAGGAACTGGTAGTTGCCGCCAGTCAGCTGGAAGAAGGCAAACACTGCGCTGCCGAGCAGCACCAGGATGTAGAACAGGAAAACAGCAAAATCCAGGAACTCCCTGGCGGCAATGACAAACACCTGCAAGCATACGCACACCACACACACAACACCACCACCGCACGCAGCTTCAGGGTACACGCAGGCTTGGCAGGCTTGCTGCATGCAAACTGCATCACCGTCATGACCACGGCATGTTGAGCACTTGGATCACATACCACCGCAACATGACTATGCACCAGCAGAGCAACAACACCATAATACAAACCATGTACTTGCAAGTCAAGTTGTTGCGAACAACAGAGGCAGTGCTCGAACACCTGGACTAGTCTGCCATCGCCTGCAGTGTACTGTACCCACCTGGTAGAATGCCTTGAGCCCCACATGGATCCTCATGTAGCGCATCAGCCTGAGGCAGATGATGAAGTCCACAACGATGCCCATGTACAGGTAGGCACTGCAGGGCAGATGCGTTGAAGGCACGGACACAGCAGAGCAACTCAGCAGCACCATGACAGTGTGACATGGCTTTTTGCATGCGGACAGCACGTGTCAGTGGCTCCAACACCCACACATGTGTACACAACGTCACCTAAAGCAAGTGTGGGGAAAGTATTCATCCACCTTCCTGACCCAGAGACACTGTACAGTCTGCACTTGAACAGTGCCATGCATGTTTGATGACACACCCTGGCCATCAGTGACCCTAGCCATCATCACAGGTGGGTACAGTGCAGCATCATGGACCACCAGGTGTATGGTGCAGGTGCACCCGTACCCGTAGTGAGCCGACCAGTTGGTCATGTTATCCAGCGCAGTGTGGGCTAGCAGTGCATCGTCGCCAACCACATCCCACTCCGACATCTTCCATTTGCCGTGGTGGATCTTGAGCTTGCCCAAGAGGATCCAGTAGAAGACCACCCAGGCAAGGAGGGTGAAGTTGCTGCACGATTGGCAGCCACGCATTGCAATGTGGGTGTCAGGCTTCTTGGTATCCCTGCTTGACCACAAGCTAGGCTGCTGCAGCGTTGGAGGTTGTGCAAGGTATGGGGCCGATGGTACAGCTGCAGGACCAAAGGAAACATGTCAGCACACACAGCTGGCAGGTCTTCCCTGACACTCAGCTGAACATGGCTTTGTGACCACAGTGGCCGCAGTGTCTGCAGTGGCCCGCAGTGCGTTTTCACATAATCTGGATTTTCCTGTAGTTATGGTTTTGAATCTGCTGAGCAGCAGATGTGGTGTGGCAGAATGTGACTGCTTGTTGTGCTCAGTGCGGCTAGCCCTGCAGCGATGTCAATGAGACTGTCAGTAAGCAAGCCACTAACATACTTCGTGTGTCGTTGGAGCCCAACGTTGGGCCGCTGACACAGCAGTTAGTCATGTATTGTTTCTGCTACATGC
>QAXK01012757.1:0-12821 GCA_004335735.1 Chlorella sp. KRBP | reverse complement strand
TGGATGCAGCCCCTGCTGTACCTTGCAGCGGATGCAGCCGCCGCCGCAGCAGCAGCCGCCGGTGCAGCAGCCAGCAGCAGTACAGGTGCCAGAGCTGATGGCCGTGGCATGCTTGGCTCATCTGCTGGTGCAGCTGACCTAGCGCTGGCTGACGCAGCAATGACAACACTTGCAGCTGCTGTCGCTGCAGGCGGACCACTGGTCAAGGTGCGGAGCAATGGTTGCCCTGCTTTGGTTGTGCATGTGCACCTTGTCAGACTGCAGCGTGTGTCCGTGTACAGCTGTGGATAACAGCATCTCCTGGCTTTGTTGCAGCTGCTTCAATGTTGTTTGCAGTGTCACCGCGCAACACACTTGCAAGTCCTGCATGGCGGTGTACGTCACGCCTGCTATTGTCACCGCTGCTGATGCTGCTGTCATGAACAGCTGCTGGTTTCTGACAAACTCTGAACCCGCAAACCTGGAAACTGCATCTGCCCTGCAGGAGGCCCTGAAGGGCCTCCCCTGGTTGCCCACCCTTGACTGCTTGGCTCTGTCCCCTGACCCAGCCATCAGAGCCCGTGCAGCAGCAGCACTGGCAGCACTTGCCACTGCAGGACAGCTGGAGTCGCAGGATGCCCAGATCCGTTGGAGGGATATGCTGCTGGGTTGGCTAGCTGCCAGCACGGCACACCTGTTGGCAGCACCCAGCAGCAGCAGCGGCAGCAGCAGTGACGACAGCAGTAGGGCTGCGTGGCTGTGGAGTTGGTTCAAGGACGAGGGCGGTGCTGAGGATGGAACCCGGGCCAAGGGGGCAGTGTGCGAGACAACCGCTGCAAATGAGGCCCTGGCCCGCTCCTGTGTGGTTGCCTTGCGAGGTGAGGCCGGTCAGAGACAGGTTGTGGCTGACACAGGGGGCAACAGCAGGCAATGTCATTGCTGACATTGGCTCCTTGGCGCGACAGGAGTGCCTGCAGGGGATTGGTTGTGTGACACAGGGGTTCCTTCAAAACACATGCGATTGCCTGCACCCGACAGCGGCCGCATCGCATGAGTCGCTGCCAACCAAAGGGCTTGGGCTGCTTGGGTGCTGCTTGGGCTTGTCATCAGCAGTATGGCATGTTCACATAGCTTGCATGTGCCTGCACCTACCAACCAGCCAGTTGCTGCCTCCTGCGCCATCTCCTGTTGCCGCTGCTGCTGCTTTTGTTGCTGCTGACTTGTTCGCCTGGCCTGCTGCGATGTCATGGCCCTGCAGCTCTAGCACAGCAGGAGGGGCCCCTGGGTCTGTCAGTAGCACAGCTGTGGTTGTCGCGCCTGCTGCAGCAGCTTTCGAGCAGGGTTGCGGCGTACACCAGCATCACCCAGCTCGCGCAGACGCCCGTACAGGCAGCAGCAGCAGCCGCTGGTGGGCTCCTGCCTCGGACAGCTAAGGCAGATGCGCCCTTGGGAGCTGCTGCTTTCTCTACTGCTGGCAGTGATGCAACCCATAGCTGGTCAGCAGATGCTGGTGCTGCTGCTGGCAGCAGCAGCAGCTGGTGGTGGTGGGGCAGCAGCAGCCACACCACCAGCAACCAAGGCGCTGGCAGTAGCCAAGGAGAGCGTGCATCCTCTGCCAGCGTTGGGCCTCAGTTGGGTGCACGCACAACGTTACCGCCCATTGTCACACTGGGAACAACCAGCAGCAGCAGTAGCTGGTACTGGCCATTCAGCATGAGTGGGGCACCCCTTGAGCAGCAGCAGCAGGCGGCTGATGCACTCATTGCCGGTGATGCTGCGCCCGAGTCGCACAGCAGTACTGCCACTGGCAGTACTCACACGCAGGACAGCAGCAGCAGTACAGGCCCAGAGGCACTGGACAGTGAGGCTCTGCTGGAGTCTGCCAAGGCACCTATATGGAAGGATGCAGCTCCGGTGACAGCAGCGTCGGCAAAGGCAGCAGCAGAGGAGCTCAGGGCTGCAGCCAACGCAGTGCTGACAGCGTGGCTGGGGGCTGCTGGGTCTCTGCAGCTGCCCAGTGACCTCATGCCGGGCATGTTTGCGCCTGCTGTTGTGGAGGCGTACCCGATGGCAGCGCGGGTGGTGGACATGTCTGTGGCACAGCAGCGCACATGTACGGTCCTTGAGGTGAGGCGGAACAGGGCACAGCCAGCTGCTGTGTGGTGTGGCATGTGACACGTTGCAGTATTGCAGAGGTGTTGTGCTGCTGAGGGTGCTTTGATTTTGTTCCGTGTGGTTTCTTACCCCTGAAGTACCCCTTTCCATTGCTTCACACAGTGCGTGCTGGTCAGCGATTTTGTAGAATGCGCTGTGTTGCCTTGCCCTTCTGCTCCTGCAACAATGCTCCGCCTGCCCTCTGCCCCGACCCCTGTGTCCGTATCCCAGCACCCTACAGCTCATCATCATTCCTGCATTCACATGTGCCCTGCTGTCCTGCAGCTCCTGGCGTCTGTTGTAGCAGAGGACCCCTCAAAGCAGGCCTGGCTGCTGTCAGCAGGTATATTGCCAGTGATGGAGCGCCTGGCACTGCATGCAGATGCCTCTCTGGAGCCGCAGACCTTCGTGACAAAGTACAGCAGCAGCAACAGCCACGGCAGGGGCCGCAGTGGCAGTGGGGATGACAGCAGCGGCGACGGCGATGCAGGCAGCAGCCAAGGCCTGAGTTTGAGTGCACGCATCGGCCGCAGCTTCTGGGGATGGAAGGGCACTCGCGGCAGCAACAGCAGCAGTGCTGGTGATGCTGCTGCTGAAGGTGGCCGTGCCACTGCTGCCGCTGGAAACGCAGGCAGCAGCGCCGGAGCAGCGGCACCTGCTGAGTCGAGAGCGCTGCAAAAGGATGCACTTGACTCATGTGCTGCCGACCAGAACATGCTCAGTGTGTGTCACAACAGCAGCGACAGCCGAAAGGCCGAGCCTGTCGGCAGCACTGAGCATCGGCGGCAGGGGGCAGGTCAACAACCCAGCAGCCTTCTGTTGCTGGGCCTCCTGGATGCTTTGGACTTTGACAGCTCTGCTAGTGTTTCCAGCACAGACAGCCACCCTGCAGCATCTGCGGCTGTTGCGTCTGTGGGCAACCGGCTGGTCGATGCTTTCCAGTCAAAGTTCACAGCAGCAGCACTGGCGAGCCCGCGGGGCAGCTCAGCAGCAGCTGACGCCGCCACAGCAACACCACCACCGGCAGCAGCAGCGGCAGGCAAAGGAGATGCTCACGGCAATGCTGCAGCTGGGGCCTCACGCAAGCACCAGCAGCAGCATGCATCCGGCAGCAGCTCAGCAGCAATGCTCATGGAGTTTGCGCAAGGTGCAGCAGGCTGGGACCAGGGGGACCTGGGCGGGCCCGTTTCCCGCCAAAACGGCACAAGCAGTGCCAGCCTGGCAGGGTCTACAGTGCCCCAAGCCCTGGCAGACAGTGCAGCAGTGATCACAGCAGCAGCGGAAGAGGGCGCGAGCTGGGGCGATGGGGATGGCCTCACCCTGCTGCGCCTGCAGCGTCAAGTTGCAAGGATACTCAGTATGCTTGCCCTGCAGCCTGCTGCAGCACAGCAGCTGACTGAGGCTGCCCAGAAGCTTCCGGGCGGTGCTGCTGAGCTGCTGCAGGGTCTGCAGCAGTACGCACAGGTGTCAAAGCACTTGCATGACGCACCCACAGGAGCTGTGTCAGCAGCGGCAGCAAAGGCAGCGGCTGGGCCTGCCAAAACGCCACTTGGCAGCGTCAGCAGCAGCAGCAGCAGCGGCCCATCACCTGCCCTGCAGGATCGTCGCAAGCAGGCAGCGGCGGCAGCAGCTGCTGCCGCTGATGCACACGCAGCAGCCGCGCCCACTGCTGCCTGGCTGCCGTGGCTGCTGGAGTCTGCAGCTAGCGACGACTGCCTGCTGTCTTCCTATGCCACTAAGGCTCTGCTGCACCTGGAGTCTGCAGTAGCATACAGTGGCAGCAGACGGCGCCAGCAGCAGCAGCAACAGACCCTGCTGCAGCAGCAGCCCGCCAGCAGCAGCAGCAGCACTGGCAGTGCCAACAGGAGCACAGCCACCTGGGGCCAGCGTCTGTACCAGGAGCTTCGATCTTCCGAGGAGCTTGCGCAGTTCATGGAGGGGCTGTGGCCCTTTGGCAGCAGCAACGGCAGCAGCAGTGACGGCAGCAGCTGGCGGCCGCCTGTGTACTACCCTGATGGTGTTCACCTGATGCACCCTGCAGACAGCCACAACTGGGGCATGCTGCAGCCACCACCCGTGAGCCTCATCGACAGCCTGAGTGCTGCTGCTGCCTCTGCAGCATCTGCCGCTGCCGCAGCAGCAGCCTCAGACCTGTCCCAGTCTGACATACAACTGCCGGACATTGCTGTGCCGACAGGAGGGCCCGATGCCCCTTCAGGTGCGTCTGTGGCCACAGCTGCATTGGCTGTGGCGAATGCTGCGGCAGCGGCTGCTGCTGCTGCTGCCAGCGTGCTGGGTGCAGACCCGAGCCAGCTGGCATCAAACAGCGGTGATGATGCTGGTGTTGGTGAGGGGGGTGGCAGCGGCGCAGGCACTGCTGGTGCTGCTGCAGGTGATGTGGGTGTGCTGCAGCCTGCGGTGTCTTGGCTGGCTCACAAGCTGGTCAAGTTTGCGGAAATCAAGGAGGAGGAGGCACAGCAGGCGTTGCAGGAGGCAGCAGGGGCAGCTCAGGCCAGCCCCGGCAACCCGGCTGCGCCCCTGTGCACCTTTGGGGCGCTGCAGGCACTCCTAGGCAGCAGTGGGCAGGTCAGCTCACGAGGCACACAAACAGCAGCAGTGGCACCACAGCAGCAGCAGCAGGGGCAGCAAGGAGAGGTGGTGGAGGAGATCCTGCAGCCGCCAGCACCTGAGGTCGACATCGTGTTTGTGCACGGCATCCGGGGCGGGCCGTTTGTGTCCTGGCGCAAGGGGCACGCGCCTGTGGCAGGCGCTGCCGAGGGCGACAGTGCTGTGGTTGCTGCGGCAATGGTTGGCGGCACCGCTGGCAGCAGCAGCAGCGGCAGCAAGCGCAAGGGGGTTGCTCTGAAGCCCACGAGTGCTGCAGCTGTGCACAGCCGCCACATGACGCAGGAGGAGTGCTGGCCCGCTACGTGGCTGGCGACTGATGTGCCCAATGCACGCCTTCTCACAGTGGAGTACAAGGTGAGGGACTGGGAGTGCGCACACACGAGCACGCTGCCTGCACGTTGTGGATGCGCAGATGTGCAATAGCACACTTGCTTCACCTTGCTGCCTGTGTCGCCTGCATGCATGGACAGCTTGGGTGGTCTGTGCTGTTGACACTGCCCAGAACACAGCCACACACGTCCAGCCACTTGGCATCAAATCAACACACAACGCTGCAAACACCAAGCGATGCGTGTGTGCAATGCTTCCCCTCCTGCAGGCTCCAGTGACAGGGTGGGAGGGTGAGAGCCTGAGCCTGCCTGACAGTGGGCGCCTGCTGCTGGACAAGCTGCTGGCTGCAGGTGTGGGCCAGCGCCCGGTGGTGTTTGTGTGCCACAGCATGGGAGGACTCATCGTCAAGGTGAGTGTGGTCACACACGAGGGCTGCGATCAAGGGATGCAGGTGCAGATCAAGCCAAAGCAGGCAACGAGATGATCGTGTGATGTGTGCTGACAGCTGGCAACAGCAGTCCACATGCATGATTCTTGTGCCACAGCCTGCAAAATCACATACATGTGATGCACCTGCAGGGTCTGGTCCTTGCTTATGCTGCGCTTCCCCATGACGTCTGTTGCGTGTGACCCAGTGCATGCTGCGCTGCCTGACCCAAATGTTCCACGTGGTGTTCCCTTGTATACCATGTGTGTGCTGTGTGCAGGAGATGCTGAGCCAGTCGCTGGATGAGCCCCCCTGCAGCCGCAAGGGCCGCCTGGCGTCCGCCACCTGCGCGCTGGCCTTCTACGCGACCCCACACTTTGGCAGCGGCATGGCAGCCCTGGGCTGGAAGCTGCGCCACCTGCCTGGCGCCTCCCCAGCCCCCAGCATCCACCACCTCAGCCCAGGGCCTCACCTGGCCGCCCTGAATGCCCGGCTCGCGGAGCTGCACCAAGCCGGGCGCGTGTCTGTGCTGAGCCTGTGTGAGGGCCTGGCCACAAACCTGGCCGGGCTGGACTTCATGCCCCGCATCCTGATCGTGCCCTTTGAGAGCGCGTACCCAGGCTTTGGTGAGGTGCATGTGCTGCAGGACCAGGACCACATCACGGTGTGCAAGCCGGCCAGCCAGGAGGCGCCTGCGTACAAGCTGCTGCTGGAGTTTGTGAGGGCCAGCATCGAGCGCGCGGCAGCAGCGGAGGCCGCCGCAGCGGCGCAGCAGGCGCAGGTCAGCGCAGATGAGCGGGCTGCTGCAGCTGCTGCGGAAGCGGCTGCCGCTAGCTCATAGGCAGACTGGGTTGATGCATCGTGGGTGACCTTGAATCGAGGTTGTGTTGCTGTAAGGTCCTGGTGGGTATTGCTGCCATGTATGGCTTGCGGTGCACTTGGCGTAGACTGGCATGGTGTCAGGTGTGTTATTAAGGGTGCACTGTTGCCGTGTTCGAGGTGGTGTGGGTGTATGTGGGGTATGTGAGCTGTGGGTGTGATGCACTGCTATTGGGCAGCTTGCACCATCTTGCGTAGTACTGGCTGCTGCAGTTGGGTCGGCCTTTTTCTACCATGATGTGCTTGTATTCTACATGCGTCACAGCATTGCTGCTGCAGGTGGCCTCTTAATCATTCATTGTCTCCAGAGCTGGGCATGGGTGCTTATTTTGTGCCAATTCCAGGATTCCTTGTGCACTCTGTATGTACAAGACAGTGTTGATTGGCATCAAAGGTCGGGGTACGACTCCTAGAGGGCAGCAGCAGCTGGTGTGTGAGTGCTCTTTGGCTGCCTTTTCCCCTTGCAGCATCGGCAGAGCGCTGAAAAGTGCAAGCCTTTTGTCGGATCTTGAGGTTATGCTCCTGCCTTTTTGCTGTCAGGTACAGTTTTGTCTGATAACGCCTAGCTGAGTGGGATGAGGGGTATGAAGCAAGTGGTGTGTGTATGCAGAGGATAGGCCACCAAATCCGTGTACCTATGATCCATGGGTGAGTTTATAAGATGCAGCAGCAGAAGCTACTTGGGGCCATCAGCATCCATGGGTGAGTTGCAGCTGCAGAAGTACAGCTGCAGTGTGGTGCGTTGGGGGGAGGGGGGGGGGGCACCTGGTGGTAACACATGAGCACATTTTTTATGATCACTTGAAGTGATGCCCGTTAGTGTGCCTGAAAGCCATTAAGCCGCGGGATTGCACGGGAAGTCAGAGGGACGCACTGTGGGTTTTATGAACTGCTCAGCTCACTGGTCCGAGTGTCAACATAAGTTCTCCTCCAGAAGTCAGTTAAGATGTTTTACGCTTTACAAGTGAAAATGGTAGAGATGATCCTTTGAATTGTTGTGTCGCTCGCACAAGAGACTCTTTGTCGAAAAGCACTTGTGTCAGGCCCGGCACAAAGCTCTCTTGTTTACTAACGACAGGTTAGATATAGGCTTTTAGGACCACCTGGGATTTTGTGGAATGGTGCCGGGTGTGTGCGTGATGGCATGGTGCCACATGCCCCCTTCGTTTTGTCTTCAGCGCGTCGATATGCGGGGTGCTGGCCAAGAACACAGTGGAACAGATAGCGCACATGCTCAGGCACGCAGCATGCAGTAACTGAGGAAGGCGCAGGTATCAGCACATAACATCAGCAGGCCCTCAGCCACATCAGCAGGCCCTCAGCTCTCGGAGTCTGGTACAGGTTGCACGGCATGCAACAACTTGAAATCTCGTTCAGCTCGTCTTCCAGGGCCAGCCAGTGTGCAGCAAACAGTGCAGTGATGGTGAATACACATGCCCCAGCCAACCCCCTGTACACCTGTGCCTGCAGGTGTCTGCTTGGAGCCCATGTTTGCTGGCGACGCAGCATTGACAAGAGGCAGCCTGCTAGCACAGCACCAGATCTAGCACACAGAACAGCCGCTACCCTCCTCACGCAGCAAGTCGCAAGGCATCGAACAGGCTCTGTGACGGGTTGATGCCCCCTGGGCATCAATGAAAGTCCGATTGTGTGTCTCGGTGGGTGCCTGAGGCCAGCTTGCTGGCTAGGGCCTTTGGTTATTTTTCACGACACCGAACCCGCAGACACCCTTCCACCCACCAGCAGGCGGCTGAGGTATTTGTTCCCCTAGATGCCGGACCACCGGACCAGCAGGGGGGCAGGTACCGGCACCTTGGCTGCGGGGCAGAGCCTTCACTCTCACTTAGATTCCCTCACTCATGCTCAAAGCCTGCGCACTCAAACAGTCGCCAGCAACAACAGTGCTGCCAGCAACATCAGCCAGCTGTGTGGCAGCCAGAAGATGTCGCAGAGGTTTGTCTGCTGCACCATGCAGCATGGCTAGGGCAGGTAACTTTGTTGTTGCTCTGCAGGTGGAAGTGAGGGGTATCCACAGGTTGCGAGCCTGAGGGTTGTTACCGCCACTGCAGGCCCCCAAGGTGAGCTGCTGCATGCACATGATGCATGTGGTCGTGCTGTATGCATGTCCTGTCCAGGAGCTCTGCTGCAGACTGCCCTTGTTGCCTTTTGCATGCCTTGGGTGTGCCTTTTGCCTGCCTCCAAGGGTGAGTGCCACCCAGGTATGGTGAGCCAACGGACCAGCACATAAGGCATACAGCATCAGCAGCTCTAGTGTCAGCCCCACACAGCAGCTGGTGCCAGCCTATCAGCGCATCCTGCAGGGTGAGCCAGCTTGAAGCAAGCAGTGCAGTGAGGTTTTAGTGATATTGCACACGTGCCCCATCGCTGTATCTCAAGCACCTGTCTTTATGTGCCTGCAGGGCCTTGCTTGGAGCCCAGAGGGTGCTGGCCGACTGGCATGCATGAGCTGGATGAGTGAGCTGAGTTGTGTGGCGCTGGCGGTCTGTGGTTCTGAAATCGGCTTGTTCTGCATGTGCACCGTTGCATTGGCAACATGCAGCACTTCAGTAGCACAACGCTGACCAGCAACAGTGCGAGGTTGTGTGTTGCAGAGCGTTTGCTGTTGCAGTGCAGTCATTTGCGCACAGGGAGTCCGCCAGGGCTGCTGGAAGGTTTGGGTTGGAGTGCGATGTGTCACCCATGACTGTGCAATTGGCAGATGTCAGTGTGAGAGCTGCCATCATATCTCTGTCAAAACAAGAGCAGCTGCTCTCTGAGCCACCCCGGCCAGGCGTGCACGTCACTTCTGCTCATGCCTATATATGCGGTGTGTCGCCATGTATCATGTGCAATGGTTCAGGCGAAATGCATGGAAATGATATCCTGCTAGATAGTGTGCACGAACCGGATACCCCCACTCAGAACAGCAGTCACCTGATCCCACCACCGTTCCTTCTTATACGAGTACAGACGGGTGTGCCTTGGAAGGAGGGGGGGGGGGAGTGCTCATTGCAAACGTGAGCGATTTTAAGGGTGCTCATTAGGTCTCAAGACCTTCCAGTTATGCTTCGAAGCAGTGGGAGCTGCCCAGAACGCTAAGGAAGTCCAAGAGACGCCCTGTGGTTTTTGAAATGCTGCTCAGCTCGGCGTCGCAGTGTCGACGGGGTAGCGCCCAACGAGTTATTTTTGTGAAGTAAACGTGCATATTCTTTGCACTGGGCGCCTGTTCATGCTGATTGCGACTGGCACGCAACTGAACAGCACAACTGTGTGCAGCAATGGCACCCAAGAAGCGAAAATCGGCAGCGCCTGGTGCAGATGCCCAGTCCTCAGTAAATCCAGATCACATTGCTGTACTCAACAAGAGGCTGGATGCGATTGACACAGCAGGTGGGGAGTGCTGGGTCTGTTTCGGAACAGTTCGACACTTGGTGCACTTTGCAACACTGTCAACACACACCTGTGCCATCGTTGGATCCTGCAACATTTGTTTGATGCAGTTGAGGAGCGGTGTGAAGCCATCAAAGCTGCAGCAGATGAGGCAGTGGCAAAGCTCATGCAGCAGCTCAAGATGCAACTGTTGCTGCTGCCCAAGAAGGTACGCACGCTGCCTTACCACAATCAAAGTCAGTATGGCCTTGTGAACATGGTGATCAGCGATCATGCTGCGTGATGCAGCTCCCCACTGCTCCATAGGCATAGCCTTGCAAGCCGCAGCACTTCCTGTCGTCACTTGCAGTGCGGTGTTGGTTCCACAAGTGGAGGTATGGCCTGCCCAAGCTGTTGCATCAGCCTTACATTACATGCGATATCATGGACACGCTGCGCAGGTTCGCACCATGCCCTACAAAGACTATGTGGCACAGTTGCAGGACAGTGGGGCTGATCCCAGCGCAGCAGCTGCTGCTCGTCTGGACAGCGTGCTGGAAGCAGCACAGCAGCAGTCTGTTGCAGCAGCAACAGCAGCACCAACTACACGCAGCCTTCGCAGCAGAGCACGCTCTGTGACAGCAGCAGAGCCCAGGACAACACGCTCAACGCGGTCGCGGCAGGCAGTCCCAGCAGCAGTCAGTGAGCCTGAGCCAGCTGCTGTCTCGCAAGCGACAGGCGCTGCAGAGGTTGGCCAAGCAGCACCACAGGCAGCTAGGCAGCCCCAGCTGGAGACCCTCCATGAGGCTGATAGCCCAACACGGTCACCAACAGCAGCCCCAACAGCAGCAGCAGCAGCAGCAGCAGCCGTGAACAGAGCAGCGGCAGCAGGGCAGCCATCAGCAGCTGCAGAGGCTGTGCGTGCAGCTGCACGGGCCAAGGTGGACGCCAAGCTGGCTGCGCTCAACCTGGTTGCGGGCACTGCTGCAAGGGGCGCTGACAGGACTGTGATGAGGAAGGTGCAGCCAGGGGAGGCCTGCTTCTCTAAGAATGGTAAGTGGTTGGGGCACCAGCCTTGAAGCCACAACAAAGGACAGCACATGCCTGCAAGCCTCTGGGGCTGCTGTGCTGAGCATGCATTTGCCGTGGCCGCCCAGCAGCAGTCTTGTCACACAACATAGGACGGTGTAAAGCCGCTGCAGACTGATGTGCGCTGCTGCATGTGCTGTCCTGCAGGCTCGCCTCTGTCCATCCACCCCAACGTGACGCGCCACAGGGGCAGGACCATTGCCGCCTCCCTCATGACACCAGCACTGCAGGCAGCTGCACCCGCAGGCTCCTCCATGGTGGGCTGCATCACACTCATCAAGAAGCAGCCAGCAGCAGGGGGTGCAGCAGCAGCCGCCGCAACAGGGCGCAGCAAGCGCAGCCGGGCAGCAGTGGCGGCAGGGGTGGCTGAGGAGCAGCCGGCAGCAGGAGCAGGCGCTGAGGGCACTGCCATGATGGTGACTACTGACGGTGGGTGACTGTTGGTGTTGCATTGGACACGACTCAAGGGATGACTGCAGGCTGACAAGGCTCAAGGGCGTTTCCCCAAAAGCTGGCTAGGCACCGTCACAATGTTCGAGTCAGGCAAGCATGACACATGTGTAGCTGCTCAAGGCTGCCTTCAAGTCTTATGTTCATGATTCCTGCGTATATTCCTGGTACAGAACACTGCAAGACACATCTTTGGCGGTCCAAGGTTGGCTGAGCAGGCAACTCGCTCCACTGCCATGTCTGCACTGCTTGCCTGTCTGCAGACGGCAGCACTTTCACTGTGGATGCAGCTTTAGGCGGGTTGCAGGCAGTGCCTGCTCGCTACAGAGAAGAGGTGGCAGCGAAGCTGAAGGCCATCCAGCAGATGGCAGCAGCAGCACTGGGCAGTGTGTAGCTGGGCCGACAGGCGCTGGATCCTACAGCAAGCGACAACCTGCTTGTTGATGACATCTGTTCTTGCTCCTGACCCCCTGTCATGCCGAGCTGATGAGCCAGCTGGTGGACAACTGCTGGATCAGTGCTACAATTGACCCTTCCAGCTGTTGGCAACACATTTCTGGCACATCCAGACAGGTCAAAGGTAGAAATTTAGTGTATTATAGGCTACTTGTAACATCTGCTGCAATTGGCTTGCCAGCGACCGGCACGGAAACTTACTGGGCGGTTGCAGCCCACCAATTGAGCCAAGGTTGACAATGACAGTACAAGGACGCTAGAGCTGTGTCACCGATAGGCAGTCACCACCCATGGGCTGCGTGACGTGCATTCCTGTTGAAAGCAGGCGCTCTGTTCCCTTGACTTCGTTGCTCACTGATCACGCCAGTCAGCAGCTGCTGCTTGCAGTGCGCCTGCTCTGCTCAAAAGCTGTGTCCGCATAACACGCCCATGGCTTCAGTTATTTGAATCGCGCTGTCCCTGCAACACATCCTTTGATGCTGGGTCAGGCTGGGGCCAGGCCTGCAGGGCCAGGCCTCTATGCTGCTGGGGCAGTCCTCAACAATGGGCGCTACAGGGTCAACAGGCGGCTGAACAGTGCGTAGATGTGCCTTCAGACGTCGTCCATCATTACATCGCAGACAAAGACAGCTGGACACACGGCCTTGTGTGTTGTGCTCACGTGCGCATCTTCACATGCCAGCACAGCATGGCTCACCTTGCTACTGCTGTTGCTGCCTGCAGAGGGTGCCACAGCTGTGGTGTATGCGGCTGAAGACCTCCTGACGGGCAGGCCTGTGGCTCTCAAGGTAGGCGCGGCAGTGTGTGCCTGCCTACAGCAGGGAGTGCCCTTACACTACTGTCCTGTCGACACCTGCTTCACGTGTGGTGGTGGTGGTGGTGGTGGTGGTGGTGGTGGAGGAGGGTTGGGGGTGGAGGGACCCACACACCAGTCTGTCAACACCTCTAATTCGAATACGCGTGACATGACATGACATGACGTGTTGCGGCAGTCGACAGTCGCCGCCTGCGTTTTGTGATGCATGCTCAAGCTGAGGCAGTACCTCCAACCAATTGGGGG
>QAXK01012756.1:0-11589 GCA_004335735.1 Chlorella sp. KRBP | reverse complement strand
TGGCTGAAATACTGAGCCTGGTAGCAGCCTGGGCCTGAAGGCATGGACAGATGATGATGCAATCGGTAGAGACCCTGCACATGCTGAATCTTCATTTTCTGTTTCTTTGAGGAGTTTTTTTTGGCTGGCCAGACCTTTTTCTTGCAGGATTTGCACTCCCGGGGCCAAATGCGCCTGATACGAGATTGCATGCAAGAGCTGGCTTGTCACTGGTGTCATGCCGTGTATGCCAGTGGTGGCATTTCATTTGCCTGAACTGCTGACCCTGTGGTGTTGTCTTGGCACTGGCGGACCCACTTTGTTCTCGACCAGGCCGGTGACGTCACCATGGCGCGGGTCTCAACATTTACCTTCAGTTGGCTAGGACTTAGGCCGGTGGTTTGATTCAGCTGTGTGTGGACATATGATCTGACGGGACAGTTTGACTAACAGCTTTGACCTAAAATGTCAAATCTCTGGCACTATTGTAGCCGGCAGCTTTGGTTTGCACGTCCCCTTCGTGGCTCAGAAACTAGCGCCGGATCCGCCTTTCGCTCGAAAAATAACAGAAAAACAACAGATAATTGAAATTTTCTAGCATGCCTGATGATGCTTTGTCTTCGCGTCAAGCAGGAAATATGTACATGTATAGCCCGAAGGTACCAGATCCAGCAGCACAGGTGCACAGCTATTTTCAGTCCTGCGGAGCTCATCTGAGCCAGACCTGCAGCTGAAGCAGTAGATTGTGTTTTTTTGGCGACGAAGACAGCATCATAGTTACCTTGGAGAATGACAGAGGCTCCCAGCTGCTGCTGCAGTCGCACACAGCACTGACTGTGTGGTGCTGTGTGCTCGGCACAATCACATGCTGCAGGCCATATAGGCAGCTGGTACTGTTGGATCAAAGCCATGAAACGCACAGAAACCGAAGACCGGGCATGTTACCACCCAGCTGTGCCGGGAAACAAGCGCCAGAAGAAGGCTCCCCAGGTTGTCAACACAACCAGCAGCACACATGTTGCTGTACAGCAGGAGCAGCAGATAACAGCACAGAGACCACCCAGCGCAGGTGCTGCTGGTGCTGCTCCTGCGAGTGCCAGTGGATCTCATGCACAGATGCTGCTGCTGCTTCAGGTGCCGGTGCTTGTTCCCACTGCAACACCAGCTGTGGGCACAGCGCAACACAGAGCTGAGCAGCCAGCACACCTGAAGCAGCTGCCAAGCACAGCAGGAGCAGGAGCAGCACCCCGAGGCATATTCACGGTGGGAGAAGCCTACCATGCCTGCAAAACGCAAGCACTCAAAGAAACTCTTTGGGAGTGGATCAGAGCCTGCTATCCCAACACCCCCCAAAACGTCCTGCGAGGCCTACCAGTGACCAACCTGCTGCCTGGCTTGGACGCCTACCTGCAGCAGCTGCGTGTGCGCGTGTACAGCAAGCAGGAACCGCCTCAGTTGGCAGCAAACACAATGCAGCGGCTGCGGTACTGGCTGCAGGACCAGCAGCACCGCCTGCCCAGCGGCAGTATCAGTCGAATCCTGATGACAGAGGCGGATGAATACACGGGGCGAGCACAGGCCATGGCAGAACTGTCCAAAGCTGCTGAGGGTCTCATGCCTCAGCCTATAAAAAACACAGGAGCAGCAGCAGCAGCAGGAGCGTCAAAAGCAGCGCCAGCAGGAGGTGCCATGCCGTCAGTGGTGGCATCAGCTGGTTCCTCAGCTGCTGCTGCTGCTGCTGCATATGCTCGAACAATCACCACTTGTGTTGGGTGTCACCCTGCTGCTGATGGTGCTGCTGCATCAGCTGACAGGGCAGGCCACGCTGGTTCACAGCCACCCGCACACATCAGGCAGCCAGCACATGCCGCAGGAGCAGTGGTAGGCGCAGCACACACGCTCAAAGTAGCAGATGCTGGCAGCGCAAGCACCCATCAGAGCGCTGCGTCTCAAGGGGCAGTCCGTGTATGGGCTCTGAGGCAATGGGCCACCGCCATGCACCCCAGCATCTCTCCAGACGGTGTGCTTGCACTGCCTGTTGCCAACCTGCTGCCTGGCGTGGACGCTTTCCTGCAGCTTCTGGAAAGGAGCATAGCAGAAGGTTCTCTTAGCCCTGCAATAGCAGCAACAGCACTGCAGCAGCTGTGTATGTGGATGCAGGAGCAGCAGCACCTGCTCGGTGGCAGCAGCATCGACACAGTCCTTCCGCGTCTGGCGGCATCGAGCACAAGCTTCCTGCAGCAGGCACCTTGCACAGCCGTGACCTGCACATCAGCAGCAACGTCAACACCAGCAGCAGCAGCGGCGGCGGCCATGTCAGTAGCACTAGACGGGTGTCTGAGTCCTGCAGCAGCAACAGCAGCCGCTGCTGGCAGCCCTGCAGCGGCTGGAATCCCTGCAGCGGCAGCGAAATCTGCTCAGGAACACTCTTCAGGCAAGAGGCAGACAGGCAGCATGGTCACGCTGTGCGCTGCAACCACATCAGCGACCCAAATGTTTGGCAGAGCCACAACAACACCTGGTGAGGCAGCAGCAACACCGGCAGCACATGCACAAGCAGCAACAAGCCCTGCATCTGCACCAACAGAAGCGCAAGCAGCCGCTGTGCATGGATACGTCTTCACGATTGGAGACGCCTGCAGGGCCCTCAAACAGCACACACAGTACGTCAACAGGGCGCTGCAGGCATGGGCCAAGGCTTGTCATCCACTAGCCACAGACCAGGCTCTGGATGCGCTGCCAGTGGTCAGCTTGCTGCCTTGCGTGAGCTTGTTCCTGCAGGATATCCACACAGGAGTGGCACGCGGCCTCCCCACAGTACAAGCAGCCGCATACATGCTCAAGTTCCTGTCCATGTGGTTGCAGGAGCAGCAGGAACAGCACCTCTTGGGTGGCAGTGGTTTTGACCAGGCCCTACAGGAGATGCAGAGGGCGTATGTGTGCTTTCAGACAGAGGCAAACCACGCAGCTGCAGCAAAAGCAGCATCACGCAACGCAGCTGGCCTTCCCACCACATCAAGGGCAGCAGCAGGCCAAGCGTCAGCGCAGACCACAGCAGCAGCAGCAGCAGCAGCAGCAGTTGCTGCTCCTACCCAGCACACAAACAGGACAAGGGCTTTGCCACCTGTTACAACTGAGCAGTCAGCAGCAACAGCACGTTGCACCTTTGCACACCTGCAGCAGCTCTTGCACAAGCAGCAGCAGCAGCCCGGCCAGGCAGCAGCACTGGATGGTCTGGGTGCACTGTGGAAGTCAGCTTTGAACAGGTATGGGCCCACAGCTGATTTTGATGAGATGGATGTCAGGCCCTTTCTCCAGATGTGTGAAAACCCAGAGACAGTGCAGAAACTGAGGGGTGGCTTGAGGACACACGACGCCACAGGATGCCTCAAGGTCTTGAAAAACATCACAGGCCTGCAGGCCCTGCTGGCCCAGCCTGTGTTGCAGAACCTTCTGGAGGTACAGCAGCGGCAGCAGCTGTTGGGGAACCTGGCAGGTCTAGCGGCTGAATGCAGGCAGCGCCTGACGTCAGCAGTGCCTGCCGCCAGCCAGACCGGGTGTGGAGGGTCAGTGGTGCAGCAGGGGCCCAGCACAGGAGTGCACCCGGACATGTCCGACCGAGCTGAGTTTGCAACAGCTGACATCAACCGAGGTGTCCTTCTTCCAGCTGCTGCAGACCAACATGCTGTAGGTGAGGCACAGACTGCTGCCTGTGATGGCTGTGACGGCACGGCAGCTGTGACATACGCAGCAGCAGCGGCACAAACAGCAGCAGCGGCAGCACCAGTGCAAGAAGCGGTGAGCCCAGCAGCACCAACACTAGTGCTACAGGTGGCAGCAGCACCAGCACCAGCAGAAGTAGCCACAACAGCAGCCATCCGAGAGCCTTTCACTGCGGTTGCAGTAGCCAGGGGCGGACGCACAGATGTGGATGTCTTTGAGGCCCAGACCATCTTGTTGACCATGTGTGCTGCTGAGCAGCTGATGACCTGTGATGAGCTGAGCCAGCTGCGCAGCTGCCTGCAGCAGCTACAGGGTGCAGCTGTGGGTCCGGCCACAATGGAGGGGACTGAACAGCATGAAAAGCTGCAGCAGCAGCAGCACTGGATGCTGGACACAAGCCTTGCCCGGTTCAAGCTCAGCCTCAAGGTAAGAGCCTGCCTGGTGCCACACTGCAGAGGCTTTGCTGACTGGGTGGTGATGCTGCGCCGTGTGTCAAGTCATCCCGGTGCCCCAAGTGTCCCTTGCAAGTTGCATCCTTCATCCTGAGCATACTATTGAACAACGCTGGAGTGCATTGTTCTGCCAGGACATGAGCGGCTTACTCCGAGATGCAACTCCTGCAAATAAGGCTGATGGTGCTTCATCATGATAGTGGTGGTGGAAACAGCCATGCTTGATCGAATCTGACAATGTGGTCTGCTCTGCCGCTCTGCCTTGTTCACTTCGTAAACAGTGGGTCCTGATGGTACGAGGAGCACACTGGAGCACAGTTGAGGACAGGAGGGAGGCAGTCACAGCTCTACTGGAGAATGTGATTGCTAGCATGAACATGCCCTACCCAGCACCAGCATCAGCAACAACAGCAGCAATTGCACTGCTCGGAGCAGCACACCCTGCAGCAGCATCAGTCAGCGCGACAGCGGCCCAGCAACCACCAGCCACAGCGGGACTCCGGAGTTCAGTGGCAGCAGTGCGGTCTGCGGTCTGGGACAGCAAGTGGGCGGCAGCAGTGCGCAGCCTGCGGGAGGCTTTGAAGGACCTCAAGCAGCAGCAGGGTGGGCAGGGGCCAGCAGAAAACAGGGACATGCAGAGCACGATGAGGCTTGTGATGACGATGACACAGAGGGACCACATGGATGCTCATGCCCTATGCTTCCTGGCCCACACAGAGGTAAGTGCCTTTGCCCCTGGAGACACTGCTAGTGTGTCGGAAAATAGCAGCCGTGGCTTGGCTTGCAATTGTGAGTTTTTGAATGTTGTCTCATATTCATTGGTTCCAGTCCTTGTGAGCCCCAGGTGCTTGTTGTGTGTAGCCTTTGTGTTGATCCGCGTGTCTGCAGAAGCCATGCACTGTAGGCAATGGTCACCAACATACATTCCAGGGGTCTGCCCTACCAGCTGCGCAGACAGCATGTTTGCACCTCTGAACTGTGAGCGTCGCCCTTATTGGTGTGTTCTGTGGTTGTGTGCTGTGTGTTCTGCTCTTGCAATGGCTGCAGTTCTGCAAGGTCAACCCCAGTGGACTCATGATGCCTGATGATGTGCAGGTGGCACTGGCTGAGATACTCAGCCTGGCTGCAGCCTGGGCCTGAGGGGATGCAAATGATGGATGCTCGTTGTGATGTGACATACTCTGCAATCAAATGTAGCAGGTTGGCGTTTTATCTTGCAGTTCTGAGACATCCTGCAATGATTGTCACAGTTGTCTGTGCACACAAACGCAGGGAAACAGAGCAGCAATCTCTCGAATTCTCAACAAAGCAAGGGTCACCAATTGGGTTCATGTGATTAGCAAAGGCGCATGACACCGCCAAATCGGACTATTTCTGCAGTCTGCTCTGGCAGATGATACTTGTGTGCTGGAGTAGGTACAACACCTTAGGTAAATCAGCACTGCAGCGTAAGATCACTAGAAACGCTATCGAAACTGGTTGGTCCTGCCTGCACAAGCCTGCAAATGACCCATCTGCCAGTGATTGACAGACGATGTGGGTGCATGTCGATCAGATCAACAAGTCTGGTGCAGCGACACAGGGTGCCTTGAGCGGCATGCCAGGTGTCCAGACGTAAGCACAACCACCTCGCATCGACGCTTGCATTTAATGAAAATCATGCAACAGTTAGCATCCATTCCACAATCACAGGATCACCATGTGGCTACTCCACATTGTTGGGGGCCCTTTCATGGTGTCGGCTGCCCCATGCATGAACACCAAGGTGTTGGCAAGTGCAACGCCCCAGTTAAGGATGTGGAGGTTGCTTGCTACAGCTCACAAAAGAAGGGTGCCAGGGTTGAGTCACAGGGCCAGCCCACCCACAGGCAGTTCCCATTGAACAAGTTCTCCACGTAAGGGATTGGCGCTGTGTCTTTGCGCTTCATAATCACGCAGCCACCAGTTCCAACAGGCGTAGCCAGCAGCCTCCTGCGCCGGTCAGGCGCATCCGCGGGCCAGCAATGGTGGACACTGGGTACAGTGAAGGCTGAGAGCGCCCCAGACCCCCACCAGTATCCCAAGGGGCAGGTGGTGAAGTTCCCGTCCTGACTGCGCAGGCCGATCCAGAAGCCGCCTGTGGCTCCGGCAGGGCGCCCCGCTTGCTGGTGTGCCTTCAACAGAGCCTCCGCAAGTTGCTTGGTGTCAGGCTCAGCCAGGCTGCCTGATGTTGAGCCGCTCTTCAGGGATTGGCAGTAGGCTTGGGCGTCAGGCCAGTTTCTCTCCGTTGCAATGAAACGGAAGCGTTTGACAGCAGCTGGTGTGTTGACAGTGATGTCACCTGTCGGCCCCAGCTTGGGCATTGCCATGGCTATCATGCACAGCAGCCACCACGGAAGGGCGTCCTGAGATCAGCAGGGTTGTGCGCAAGTGCATGTGCAGTGTGCTGCGCGCAATGCGAGCAATCAGCAAAGCAAGTCAGGCAGCAAACTGGTGTGCCCTGCAATGATTCTCAGACATCCCGCAGCCAATGCATAGCATTTCTGTGCAGACAGCTTGGCTGCACTTTGGTGCACCCTCTGGCATCCTGCCAAGTCTGCATGCCTCGGCGTGCTGCAGTACGAAGAGTGTCAGCAGTGCTGTGACTCACAGGATGACACAGGCATGGTCTTGACTGAGACTGACTG
This sequence comes from Chlorella sp. KRBP, assembly GCA_004335735.1. Lineage (NCBI taxonomy): Eukaryota > Viridiplantae > Chlorophyta > Trebouxiophyceae > Chlorellales > Chlorellaceae > Chlorella > Chlorella sp. KRBP. The sequence goes on along the minus strand of QAXK01012756.1, from coordinate 4,769 downwards.
CTTGCTGCCGTTCACGTTCTGGGCAGTGGCAGGCAGCCCGGTACTTGCTGCTGTGGATGCTGCAGCTGTAATGGCCATCCCTGCAACCAGCACCAGCAGAAGGCCAGCCATGGGAGCTGCAGAACGACCCAGTGTGCGTGTGAACAGGGCTTGCCAGCTGTTGTGTCCTGTGGGCGGCAGGATAGCCGGTAGGAAACAATTCATTTGTAAGGGAAATTTATTCTATGGTTGCAGCAGGAAAGCACACTCAAGTGGCCAAATCTTATATAAAAACACTGCACAGTGGGCTGGCATCGGGCACTCAGGCATGCAACAGCAGCTGCATGCTTTTGTGCCCCTTGGTCAGTGCAGGATTACAGTTGTATTTCGTCAAAATAGTTGTCAAAACTCTTACCTATGATATATTGGGGCCCCAAAAGTGCGGCGGAAAAGTGCGGGGCAGTGTTCCGGAACCAGTAGGGTGTCGAACGACAACGCGTTTTTACAGAGGATCAAGCGCCTTCTTCGTCTCTCAGAGCACCCAACATGAGCAACTGGTGTCTTGATGATTTATTGAGATGACCATATATGTATCGGAGTGTGTATGCAAGCCACCTGGCGCCCCTCACGGCAGTCCTGCGGATGGCCTTCCGGGATTACGCTCCGCCATCTGTGTTAGGATCAATTATACGAGCATAGCACTATTTTATGAATGATGTCAACGTATATGGGACTTCTGTGACTGTACCATTGATGCGGCCATGAAGGACACGTGATCAGATCACACTTCTGGCAGATACAGCCAGTAGCACACTGAGCGTCAGATACCCATCACAGTAACAGAAGCCAAGTTCACTGCATATCATTTGGCTAGGACTTTCATGCCAATGAGCGCCACCAGCCGTGCTGGTGACGAAGGTGGCACATCACCCTTGCCCCTCCCTGGTCCATGGCCCATGGACGTCAGCTTTGTGGTCTACCTGCAGCTGCATACTTTCTCATCGTCTTCTCAAACTTCAGGATATCACGAAGGTGAAGCGCTAGTGGGTGCAAACCTGCCCCTGTGACAGCATGGAGACGGTCAACATCGTGCTTTGTTTGCCAGGCTGGTCAGGCCCTGCTGCAGCATTACTGATGGACAGTCCTGCGAGGCCCAGGCCATGGTTCTGAGCAAGTGATTGATCTATGATTCAGTCCGCTATCACATGCTGATCGTGGCTCGTGCGCTGCTGGAGTCCTTCCCAATGTGTGCTGGTCTCTTGTCATTCTGTACTGCTGCTGGCCGTTCCATATGACCAACATTGGATCAGGGAACTGGGATCCCAAACTCTCAACGCAGTCTTGTTGGTTACTGTAGTGTGTTTGTTTGCGCGGAACGACGTTTCTTGCTGGTGGACCAAGTCCAAGCTTACAAGATGATGCAGTTCCGGTCGTCACCGAAATTTCGACTGCGAGGCCACAGTAGCGGATACAAAACGTTGATTATAGCTCACGTTGCCAAAGCGGCGCGGTTGCGAGTGCTATGCGCGTCCCAATCCACACGTGCACAGTCAGCAGCAGCAAGGCAACAGCAGGCTGCTGTCCCTACCACCACATCTCCAACATGGTCGTCCTTTGTATCGCGGCGCATCAACATCGAACTAGCTATTGAAGAAGCTATAGAAGGCGCTCTAAAGGGTCTTGCGGAGGACTGGGAGCCGGAGCTAGCAGTGGTGTTCCTCAGCTCAGCATATGTGCAAGAGTATGGCAGCTTGGTTGACACTTTACGCAGCAAGCTGCCCTCTCTGAAGTACATCGCAGGGTCAACGGTGAGTTCGAACCCTTACTATAGCAAGCCAGACCTGCAGCATGCAGGTACCACAGCGCCAGCAGCATGCACGTCACGATCACACTAGCATGCGCTGCCTGTGTCCCGTCCGGCTGCTGTCCGATGATGATGACTGCCAGGGCAAAATCCGGGCCCTGGCAGGTCACAGCACTGCACAAAGTGCCAGCAGAAGCACAACAACTTCTCATGCTGTGCACACTGTCAGCAGCAGTCGGCTGGGGCCCTCCTTGCCTGCACCCTCCCACTAAAGCCCTTCCTTGTTGGCAGCCGGCCCTCCTACCAACTGCCCGACATCGCTCTTTTTGCTGCTGTCACCAGCGGATTCTGACTATCGTCCATTTCTTCATCATACTCGTGATTCCTGCAGGGTTATGGGGTCATAGGCAGCACCTCTGAGGGGCCAGAGGAGATTGAGCACGCCCCCGCCCTGTCCCTCACTCTTGGGTCACTCCCAGGGACCTCACTCAGTATCTCACACATCACTGGACCACAACTGCCAGACGGAGGTGAGCGAACAGCGCGTGACAGCAGCAGCAGCAGCAGGCAGGCAGGACTGCAACAAAATGAGCTTGCAGAAGCACACAGAAATGCCAGTCTGCAGCAGGGTTGCGTACACAGCAGCAGCACAAGTGCTCACCAGGGAGTGTCACATAGCAAGTGCCAGCAGTGCTAGTGTGCAGCAGCAGCCTTCAAGATCGTGGTCAATAGCACAGTGAGGTCACATCAGCTGCCACGTGGACAGGTCTTCTGCTGTGCGCTGCTCCCTTGTTGCAATCCTTCATCTCTCCCATCTGCCCTGCCCCACCTTGTGCAGACGCCCCCCCTGAGCAGTGGTCTGACCTGTTAGGCCTGGACCTGCACAGCCCCCACCCCACAAACTTCATCATCCTAGCAGAGCCCGAGTTCAGCGAGCTCACGGAGCTGACGGAGGGGCTTGACTTTGCCTTCCCAGCAGCCAACAAGATCGGTGAGTGCATGGGGCTGGGTGGTATGTGTGTTGAGGCAGAGCAGGAGGGCAGGGTGGGTTGCGGCGATGCAGGCGCATCATGTGCAGCAGCAAGTACACTGGTACAACAACGCAAGTGCATGGTGAGTCAACACTTTGACACTGCCTAGCCCACCGGCCATAAATTGAAGTGGTGTCACATATGCAGGCTTTGTGTGCTGCTCTGTCCCCCGCTCCTTGTGCAGGCGGCCTGATCAGTGCAGGCAAGGTCAGCCAGGCGCGTGCTATGTTTGCTTGGAGCAGCCAGCAGCAGTACCTGCAGCACTTCAGGCAACCACTGCAGCCAGAGCAGCAGCAACGGTCGTCGTCGCAGCAGCAGCAGCAGCAGCAGCAGCGGTTGCAGGAGGCTGGTGTCTCGCAGCAGCCTCAGCAGCAGCAGGAGCCTGAACTGCGGCAGCAGGAACCACAGCAGCAGCAGCAGCAGGCTGATGGGTTGCCCTGGCCTGCTGTGCTGCGCACCGGTGCTGTTGTGCTGGGCCTACAGGGCCCTGTGGAGATGGAGCTGCTCATAGCACAGGTAGGGGGGGGGGCTGGCAGAAGGGCAGGGGGAGGGGCACTTGTAGCACAGCTGGGGTGTGGCCGGACAGATGCTGGGACGTGCCCGGACATATGTTTTGTGGCCTTGCACTTGTTGTGTGTTGTGGGGCTGTTGGAAAGCTGTTCTGAGGCGGTGTAGCTGTGTCAGTCATAGATGTATCAGGGCCTCTGTGCTGCTGGCGCCGCCTGTTTGTGTGCTGTGTTATGCCTGTGCACTGGCCTTATGCTGGTGTGCACACGTATCATCCTAATAGCCTATGCATTGGTCACCAGGTTGCGCACACATACGAGATGCGCCCTCTGCATGCCGCAGTGACAGTGTACGACGGTGCGTGCTCTGTTTCTGTCTGTCCACCCCCTGGCATCATATCCCGCAGGGCTGCCAGCCGCTGTCTGAGGCTGGAGCTCCGCGGCACGCTGGTGTAGAGGGCCACGTACATGCGGGGTTGACTCTGACTCACTGCCTGTGCTCCCCTTGTCTCCTGCGCATATCCTGCAGGGCTGTCGGCCACTGAGTGATGCGATGTACACAATTGAGTCAGTGAGTGATGGCGGGCCTGTGGTGCTGGCCCTGCTGGATGCTCGGGGGCGCAAGGTGACGCCCCTGGAGGCGCTGCAGAGGGAGCTGGAACAGGTGCGGTGACACAGGAGGTGCAACCAGGGGATGCAAAGGGGGTCAGCAGTGGGTAGTGCGTGTGCTCTGATGTCTCCTGCTGCAGATCTTGTCTTCTTCTAGATAAATAGTATTGGCTATAGGCGCGCACCTTGCATGCCCTTGCAACGCTGTGTCTGACTGGGCGCAGTTGCGTATGGGTACGCAATAGCCATGTAGGTGTGTGACTGAAGCGCTGATGTACCTGCTGTCGATGAAAGCTGCTGCCCTTCCTGCATGTACAGGTGTCCAGCAGTCGTGCTGAGTTGATGACGCTGCTGCGCAACATGGCCCTTGGTGTGATGCCTGATGTGCTGCGCGCTGCTGACGGGCCACCCCTCGAAGCACATGACTTCCTCATACGAGGTACTTGCTGCTGTGAGGGTTTGGGGATGGTGTCTGGGATCGGTCTGCTGGGTGACTTTTCAGATAGTGGGAGTGGTAGCTGGTGTACTGTGCCGGCTTTGTCACAGTGTGCCGAGGGACGGCTTGCTTGTGTGGTGCCGGAGCCAGGCAAGGTGATGCTGCACACAGACACAACAAGGCTGCCATGGCCTGTAGGGGCAGTGGTCACGACTATCAGCGCATGCTCATCTTGATGCCACCATCAGCTCATAGGTTGTCCTGTGTTGATTTTTGCTGTGCTGTGCTGTGATTCGTTCGATCGTGTGTGTGCTGCAGGTATGGCGCTGAGTAAGGCTGGTTTTATGATTGTGGGCGACTCTGTGCGTGTGGGCCAACGCGTCAGGTTCATGGTGAGTCATCTC
>QAXK01012745.1:0-10293 GCA_004335735.1 Chlorella sp. KRBP | reverse complement strand
ATGCCTTCCATGCCTTCCATGCTGTACTGCTCTTGCTGCTGCTGACGAGGCTGCTGTGCAGGCTTGAGTTTGGTGAGAATGTCGTGTGTGGTGGGTAAAACAATGTGTGCCACATTGCTCTGGGCCTGCACAAGCCCTGCTATGAGCAGAGATGTGTGCGGGTGAGTGTCGCGTGCCACAGAGTCAACCTCCAATGGAATATGCTCAAAGCACAAGCTGCAGTGCTGCATCAGGTGCACAAGCAGCTGCATCAAGGGAAGGATAAGGGGCAGCATGACCTTCCCCCACAGCTCCTGGAGTGGCCACAGGACCTCATGGTTTGTATCACAGTCATAAGCTGCTGCAAGTGTGAGTGAAGGCTGTACAGCTGCCACCCTCCTGGCGCGAATGTTGACACGTATGCATTGTGTGCTGTTGTTGCAGCAAATGCTGCTGCAATAAGCTCTGGCTCTGTCCTGCAGGTCTGCCAGCTGCTGTGCTGCTGCTGCTGTTATGACAGCAGGCAACTGCTGCAGGAGGCCTGCGCGCTCCAGCTGCTGCCCAATGCTGAGTGATAGGCTGTTGACCGTGCCCCATTCAGGAATGGCACTGTCGTTGTGGGCTTTCTGCAGGAAGGTGGCAAGGGCATGGACCCAGCTGCATGGCTGGCAGGCAGACGCCAGACCCCCCGAACGGCATGCCTCTAGCAGTTTGGAAGGCACCTGTAGGCAAAGAAGATACAATTAGGACACTTACGTTGGACTCTGGTCATGCGCAATAGACATGCATGGGCAGTTCAGGATCTGCACATTGCCCTACTAGCCTCAACCTCTGTATTCACTGCCAGCAGCTGCAGTCAACATCAACAGTCATCCACATGTACCTGCCAAGACGAGGTGCATCTGCAGCGCCGAATTTCAGACAGTGCGCCTGGCCAGCAGACATGCTACACGTGTAGCCGATCTGTGTGGTGGTGATAAGGGTTTACCAGGTCGTCCGAGGCAGCGCAGGTGTTGTTTCCAGCTGCTGCAGCAAGCTCCAGACCAACTCCAGTCTCTGACGGGAGGCTGTCCCTGTGGGTGGGTTATTGATGTTATGCAGCTCATCAACAAGCTTCAACCACTGTTTTAATTCTTTCTTTGCCATTACAGCTTGTGCAGGGGTAACTTTGTCAGCTCTGTCTGGTTGAGCTCCAGGGATCTGCAGGGCCTACAGCTGTTGCCAAGGATCAACAGCTCGGATTGCAACATTAAAGTTTGAAAGGTATTTGTTTATCTTATTTAGGAAGCCTCAAGGCATTGCGCATCAAAAGGCGAATCGACAGTCACCACTGGCCAGTCACACGTGTCATTTTGTTTGTGCCCTGTGTATGCAAGCCTGCTTGACATGCAGCTCTGGTTGATCTTTTTGAATTAACCTGCTGAGTTATTTTGTACACCAAAGCTGCTTGTGACGCACCTCTTGCAGATAGCACACGCAAGTTCTCCGCGCCAGCTGCGAACCATAACCGTCTCTACAATCAGTCTCGAGGGTATCAAAGGCTATTAACAACACACTTCACCGTAATAAACAACAAAACGTTTCTTGGTGTTGGAACCAGCTCTGGCAGGCATGGTCAAGAGAGCAGCGACAGCACTAGCAGAGCAGGTGTCAGCAGCTTGCTCCAGCAGCAACGTGTCCTTGGCTGGCCTGCACGCGGAGCTGACCTGCACGATATGCAGCGGACACTTCGACGACCCTGTCGTCACTCCTGGTGGCATCACATACTGCAGAGACTGCATTATGGAATGGCTTGAAAAAGGGGACACCACCTGCTCTGTGACCCGCCAGCTGCTCAATGTCAAACAGCTGGTGCCGAACTATGTGGTACGGAGGTTGCTAGAGCGGCTTCAGCTCCAGCAAAAGCCAGCACCTGTGTCAGGCATCAAGCAACAGGCAGCTGCGGCACCACCCACACAGCCAACCCCTCGCAGCAAAGCCCATGTGCTGGAGCCATCCATCACTTGGCAGCAAGCACTCGCAGCAGCCCAGGCCAATCCAGAAGATGCTGCAGCTTGGCAGCTTCTGGGCAGGTGCCTGGCGGGGCACGAGTTGGTGTGCCTGCAGGCAGCATTTGTTGGGCCCTCAGCAAACAACTGCCTCACAGCATTTGCACACTGCACAGCACCCTACCTGGTAGACCTCAAGTCCCTCGACCTCAGCCACAACAACATGGTCATGGCAGCCACTGGATTCATGGCCTTACTAAAAGCTGCAGCCCCCCACTGGCCCAACCTGGTGTCCCTAAACTTGGGCAGCTGCCAGCTGACAGCAGCTGGTGTCGCAGCTCTTGCGCATCGTGCACCCCGCCACTGCCTCCACCTGACGGACCTGGACCTCAGTGGCAACGACATGGGTGGCGGTGGTCTAGCAGCCCTGGCGCAGTACGCAGCCTTCTACTGGCCACATTTGCAGTACCTGAACCTCCAGAACAACAACGTGACAGCCGCTGGCGTGGCAGCCCTGGCAGAGCATGCAGCCCGGCACTGGCCCCAGCTGCATGAGCTCAACCTGAGCAGCAATCCCTTGGGTGACGCTGGCGTTGCAGCCCTGGTGCAGCACGCAGCAAACCACTGGCGCACGCTACAGCGGCTCAACCTGAGCAGCAGCAACGTGGGAGAAGCCGGCATGGCAGCCCTGACGCAGCATGCTGCGAGCAACTGGCGAGCGCTGCGGCAGCTGACCGTCAGCAACAAACGGCTTGGAGACGCCGGCGTGTCAGCCCTGGCACAGCATGCGGCACGCTACTGGCGCCGCCTGGAGAGCTTGGACCTGCGCAGCAACCACCTGACAGACGCTGGCGTGACAGCTCTGGCGCAGCATGGAGCACAGTACTGGCCTGAGCTGGGGAAACTAGACCTCAGCGCCAACAGTGTGAGTGCTGCTGGCGTAGCAGCCCTGGCAGAGCATGCAGCGCCTCACTGGCCCCAGCTGGGCTACCTGGACCTCGACAGTAATCCATCACTGTTGGACAGCTCCAGACTCATGCAGCTCCCTTCAGCTGCTGCTGCGGAGGCCCTCACAGACTTTGTAGCGCGGCTGGGCCACAGCTGCTGGCTGCGCCCACAGGTACTGGTCAACCCGGATTGCTGTCCGCCATCGCCACTGACCTGACCTTACAACAGCAACGCGAGCCTTGGCGCTTGAAGTGCCGTACGGATTGCTGCACAATGTCACAGCAGCCGCAAGAGGCAGCATGGTGACACCCTGCCATTCTGGGCAGCATAGTCTGCCTTTGCACAAAAGGCATTGTCTGATTGAGCAGTTTGTACAATAGGCCATCTGCACCCTATCTTCTACTTGTGGGATCCTTTCCTTGTGCTTTGAGAGCCGCACTACACTAGTAGTGTGAACTGGCTCAGGCATGCTGGGACCACTGGTGCTGCCTATGCTAGTTGGGGTCTATCTAGTGCTGGTGGTATGTTGCGGCGTGACAGGCTAGCCCAACTCCGAGTCACAGCCAGCTCAGATTGCGCAGGCTGTGCTTGCAAGTTCGCAACCATCATAGTGCCAACAAGCAGCTTGCCACAAGCAACATGTCAGCACTGAAAGGCAGCTGCAGCTGCTGGCTGCGTGCAGCTGCCAGCGCACACAGTGCTCTACTGTAATGCACTGTGTAGTGTGGTGCTGTGAGTGGTTAATCACTAATGACACGTTGTGACAACACGGTGCAATGGCAGTGGTGTGACTCAAACTCAGTATTTAACTGATCTTAGGCTCTACAACACATTTCTGGCCTGGTCTGAGTGCCAAGCTTCTGAGTTGTATTTTATATGCTGCCGGGTACTGCCCAGTGGCTGCTGGTGTGCTTTCCAGAGTCTAGGGTTGCCTGCCACGTTGGCAGCATGGGCAGGCTGTTTTGGCACTGCATTGACTGTGTAGCTGCAGCGTGTGCCACCATGTAATGGGAGTAAGCTAGTCTGGCCAGCAACACGTCTTATCACTTAGCTGAGAACATATCTGCAAAGATCAAGCATGCAGGTCATGACTGTCGCTGCAAGCTGCAAGCACAGAAGTTATCTACACGGGATGAGCTGAGAAATGCAAAGCACACAGCTGGGCCCTCAACACAGCACAATATTTCCATCTCTGCTGGGCTGGTTGAATTTTCTGCATCATCAACTGCCGTACCAAAGGTGTACATATGTTGCGAACAGAGTATCGTACAGTTACATGGCATACACACATCTCAACACATACATTAGCTACACCGCTCCATGCAGTCAAAAACCATGGGCAATCCTCCACTGTATCTCCACTCTCGCCCACACCACAAACACAGACTGTATGCAGTCTGCGCATACTTCTTCACAACACTTGCATGCACTGCTGTGCACGCCTATACACACTGCTGCTCTGCCTGTCTACACATGTGCACACTGCACACCCTGTACTTTACAGTCTGCAGCAAACTACGCCTGCTGTGTGGCAAGCTTGGGCTCAGCAGTAGGCCGCCCCTGCTGTGAGGAGTCCTTCGGGGGTGGCACCACATTCCCCTGCTGCTGCCCACTCTCCAGCAGCAGCCTGAGTGAGTTGAGTGCCACCAGAAGTGTAGACCCCTCATGCAGCGTCACAGCAAGCCACAGGGGGAAGAAGCCCGCCACTGTCGGCACCGTGGCAAAGATCACAGACACCACCGCCAGCGCAAGGTTCTGCACACAGCAGCAGCAGCAGAAGCAGGGGGGGGGGGATGGGAGCAGTGCCGGCAGCAGCAGGGACAGCAGTAGAGAACTAAGTGAGTCTTGCTTATGGCGCCACACAACTTTGCATGCACATGTGAAGCGTTGCGCACGTTGCTGCAGCAGGGCAGCCAATGGCATCACATGACAACCGATGCAACCCGAGAGGGTATACTGCAGCCTTACTGTGCCTTGTTCTGAAAATTACACAGCATACGGGTGTCCCAGGCGCTGTGCACAGCAACAATGCCCAGCAACACACCTGCTTGAGGATGGCATGTGTCCGGTCTGCCATCTGGAACAGCCAGGGCAGGTTTGTGACTCCATGGCCGTTGAGCACGATGATGTCTGCTGCTGCTGCCACCATATCCTTTGGGGTGCTGGCGATGGCCACACCAACCTGCACAGCAGCAGCAGTCACAAATGTGCGGTTACAGGCAGCTGTCAGCAGCCAAAGTGGGGGCGGTTGCTTCTAGTTGGAGTTAGCACCGCTGCATGGTGACGCCGTGCTCTGTGTACTATACTGCTGAGTGCCTGATTGCGAACCCAACACACGACACACCCACCGATCTCGCCACCCATCCATTCAAGCAAAACACCGACTCACACACCACCATCCACTCAACCCTCAACACCCACCTGTGCTGCTGCCAGTGCTGGTGCGTCGTTGATGCCATCACCAGCCATCAGGAGCCCCCTGGGCGGTGCACCCCCCGCTGCTGCTGCCGCCTGCCGCAGCGTGATATCCCCGTCGCCCTGCTTGACCCGCCCGGCCGCCTCTGCTGCTGCCTGGGCGGCCACCTGGCGTACGTATGCCAGCTTGTCCTCAGGTTTAAGCCCCGCCTTATAGGCACTGATGCCCACCACCTTTGCGACCGCCTCTGCAACACCCACGTTGTCGCCTGCGCAAAGACAAATATACGCAAGAATACACGTTGACGGTCAGACACAGTCAGAAGAGGGGCAGCTGCTGAAGCCCTGGTTTAGTGTTGTGCAACTGGTCTGTTCCTGTCAAGGGACCTTGCCTCTTGCTGTATGCGACCGGATGATCAGTCTCTCGCGCTGGTTCAAGCCCCGATACTGTAACACTCAGATCTGCTGATATGAATGTTTCAGTAGCACAGAAGCCGAGGGCGAGCCCCACCGATGCCCGCACCTGTGAGCATGACGATGTCCTTGGGGGCGTCCACAGGCCTTCTGCCCCACACGCTGCTGCTGCTGCTCCACGACCCGCTCTGCAGCTGCTGCACCGCAGTGGGCACACCCGGCTGGATCACATCCTCAAAGCACAGCAGCGCAAGCTGCGAAGGCTGCCCAGGGGTCCCGTAGGCTTCCAGGGCCGCCTGCTGCTGCTGGCCCTGCCGCGCGAGCTCTGAGTCAACAGAGTAGCCGCTGCTGCTGCTGCGGTTGCTGGCCAGGCTGCTGCTGTCGCTGCCGCTGCTGCTGAGGTCCCACAAGCCCAGTGGGGACACCCCGGGGGCTGTGCCTGTGGACGAGGCGACAGAGTCCCACCTGCTGCTGCTGCTGATGCCGCCGCTTGCTGCTGCGTCCCCTGCTTCTGCTGCGTGTGGCGAGTCTGCATGTAGCAAGGCCTGCTCCTCTTCAAAGCTGTACGTGACAGAGCCGTCGTTGTTGTCGTGCGTGCCCTTCAATCGGAAGGGCGAGGTGGGCCTGCTGCCGCCCAGCTCTGGCGTTCCAGGCCTGCTGCTTGGCGCACTGTCAAGCAGCACAGCCGCATCCGCAGCTGCTGGGACGTCCCATCTACCCGCCAATGCCTGACCCACTGAGTCTGCTGCTGCATGCGCACCACCAGCGCCAGCCCCAGCAGCGGCAGCAGTGGTGCCTGGCGGCAGCAGCTGTGCGATTGCCAGCACAGCGGTAGCCCTGCTGGGCCGCTCGTGGTGCTGCTGCAGCAGTGTGTCGAGGGAGGAGATGAGGGAGCTGTCTGTGATGCGCGCGTTGACCCAGTCTGCGCCACCAAACATGACGTGAATGGGCTGTGCATCGCCCACACGGCACACGCCTTGCACGCCAGCACCCGGGACCTATGGGCAAGGGCAACGCACCAGCAAGGGCAGGGTTTGGGTGTGTCAAGTAGTCGCGGAGTGCCTTGCTGCAGGTTTGGGGGGCCTGCCAGGGTTGACAGCGGGCTATTGGGTGGCAGCAGGCCCTATGTTGCTGCCAGGCGACACGCCGACTCCTCAATAAGCCTGACACCATGGCTGCCATACAAGCCGCATGCTGCAGTAGAACACGCATACTCGCTCATCCAGGCCCACGACACACCCTGTGGCCTCAAAACAGCTTGCTCCTTTCATCATGCATCCCCTTACCTGCTCAAACGACAGCACAGACACGTCACCGTCCACGTGGGGTGCAGACTCCACCATGGCCCGAGACACAGGGTGGTTGGACAGCCGCGACAGCGCCACAGCACACTTGAGGGCATCCGAGTCAAACGATGGCCGCGCCCCGCCACCGCTGCTGCTGCCAGCTGCTGCCCCAGCATCGTCCAGGGACCTTGACAGGGAGTAGTCATCGCTGTCAAGGACTGCGCCGGCCCTGGTGGCTGCGCCACCGCTGCTGCCGGTGCCGAAGGATGTGACCGTACCCAATGCACCCCCGCTGCTGCCGCTGCTGCCGCCTGCAGCAGCCACCTTCTTACACAACTCTGCGAGCCCCTGCATCGCCCGCACATGCACAGGGGTGCCACCACCGCTGCTGCCGCCGCCGCTGCTGCCGCTGCAGGTGTCTGTCGTAATCACAAAGCCCTCTGCGAGGTTGAGGGAGCCTGTGGTTATGGTGCCCGTCTTGTCGAGTGCGATGGTCTTGCAGGCCGCCAGTGCGTCGATGGCTGAGCCCGACTTCACAAGGATGCCGCGTGCTGTGATGGCGGCAATGGCGCAGGCGTATGCCAGAGGCACAAGGGCCAAGGCACAGGGGGAGCCTGCAGCACACAGCACACACACGTGTCAGCACATGTCGATAGTGGGTCGGGTGGTGCAAGGACCGCATGCATAACTCATGCTCCAACACACGTGCATAGAAATGCGCGCATCTCATACCGTTGCATGCGTCAACTTGTATATGTAGCAAGTGAGTAGCATGCAGGGCCTACGTTGACGCAAGGGGTAGGGGCACACGACAAGAACAGGGTACCCTGCATCACACACCTGCCCTGAAACCCAGCTTCACCCTGCACCCTGGGGCACATAGCCTACCTTCAACCCCAGCCTCGCCCTGCACTGCCCAGAAGGCACCCTAGGACACATAGCCTACCCTCAACCCCAGCTCTGTCCTGCACCCTGAGCCACACACACCTGCAGTGAGCACGCCCATGGCCCTGTAGAGTGCACCCCTGTCCCCCAGGAAGGGCACGCCCATCAGCGGCAGCAGCACTGCAGTCAGCAGGGTGGCGCCAATCACTGCCTTGCTCCACACAGCACCCACAGAGTCCAGCCAGCGGGTCAGCTGGGGCCGGGTTGCCTGCACGTGGCAACATTGGCGGACAGCACACGTTGGAATTGTTGATGGACAGAGCAGCAGCACGGTCAATTTGCAGCCAGCCAATGCAGCAACTGTATGCTAGTGATTGACAGTCTGGTAACCCACCTGCGCCTCTGCTGCCAGCTGTGCAATGCGTGCAGGCGTGCTGTTCTCAGCAGCAGCAATGACCCGCACCACCAGCAGCCCATCTGTACTAAGGGAACCTACAAGATAAAGATTCAGGACGGCGGCAACAGCAGCCTGTCAGGATGCAAGCCGCCAGGCATAATACGAGTCCACCACATGTCAAAAAGGCGCGAGAACTCGGGGGCCCGGAAAGACGTTGGACGTCAAGCACTGCAACACTCAGTGGCACGTGCAGTGCTTTGTGGCACACTGTAGCGCGCTGTGATGCACTGCAGTGTACTGCAAAGCACTGCACTGTATGCAGCCCACCTGCGGGTACCTCCTGTCCAGGCCCCAGCCTCACAGGCTGTGCCTCTCCGCTGATGTGCTGCAGAATGACGCAACAACACAGGGCAGGCAGCAGCACATGCAGTGGTAGGTGGAGAGTGAGTGGTGGCCCACCCAGCGTGGTTCTTTGTGGTGGCCTCCCACGCGAGCAGGCTTCCCACTGAACTTCGGCGTGGCCGACACTGACGCCGACACTGAGTGGCTGGCACAGTGTTGCTTGCTGCAGGTGACGGCTGACAGGTGGGTGTGTTGGGCACATACCCGAGACACCAACTCAGATGCCACACAGCTACATGACCCAAGCTTTTCACAGGTACATAGTGCAATGCATTGCTCTTGCACAACTTGCTTGATGCATCAGCATCGCTGCCGCAGCCTCACCTGCAGAGACAGGTTGGCTGTGCCCCAGATGATGATGCCATCAAGGGGCACCTGCTCTCCAGGCCGCACCAGCACATGCTGACCAATGCTGACATCGGCAGCACCCACCTGCACTCAGACCCACACACAGCACATGCAGGATGGGATGATGCTCGCATGCTCATTGCGGCAGCACCTGCTAGGCAATGCTGCCAACCGTGGCAGCTACCTGACTCACTCATGTAAGCCACAAAGTCAATTTGCCTCAACCACCTTGATCTGCAGCACAGCGATCACTTCCGTTGCCAACACACACGAGTGCCACACACATGCAATGCCACGGGCCATGATCGGTAGCTGTGTGGGTTCCTGCACGCACCTCCTGAGAGGTTGCCACCTTCGGAGCATTGCTGCCTGTCTCCACCTCAACAACCACTGCCCTGTCCGGCACGCTGTCAAACAGCCGCTGCAGCCCGCCCGCGGCTTTGTCTGTCAGCCTGTGCTCCAGCTGGTGGCTGCAGCGGAACAGCAGCAGCAGCAACGCACCCTGCAGATGCCAGCACACGCAGCAGCGGCGGCGGCAGTCACATGAGCCGTATGTTGTGCGGGCACGTTCTACATGCAAGCCTGCTGCATGTGCCTGCACATGCCTGAAACTATGCTAGCTGTAATCTGCCCCACCTTGCCATGGCACCATGCGCACTGCTTTGCTATGCTATGGCCTGTTGCACGTGCATTACTGTGCCGAGTCTACTGAGGTCCTAGGCCAGCTAAGCTTTGCTCTGCCCGAAGACACTGCTCAGAAACATTGTGCTGTGCCACAACACAAAGTCAAACACACAGCACGACACAGCACGACCTCTGCTCACCTCTTGGGCCATGCCCATGTACAGAGTGCCCAGCACTGACAGCGACATTAGCACATGTGTGTCGATCTTCCCCGCCACTGCTGCATATACCGTCTCAGCCAGCTGCGGCAGCCCGGACAGCAGGTAGGTCACGCTCAGCGCTGCCTTGGCCAGCATCACGGCTGTTGCTGCAGACAGCAAGCCCTGGGCAGCTGCGTAGGGCAGCAGCATGGCTGCAACGAAGCACCCAATGGATGTGACTGTGTAGGCCATGTTGTGCTCCAGGTGCTCGGCCAGGCTGAAGATGCCTGTCTTGGCCAAGGCCGAGAGCACTGGGTTGTTGCTCTCTGCTGCTGCATCTGTGTGGAAGTGGTGGTGGTGGCCGCAGCCATGGCCGTGATGGTGATGCTGGTGCTTGTGCTGATGCT
>QAXK01012743.1:0-11365 GCA_004335735.1 Chlorella sp. KRBP | reverse complement strand
ACAGCAGCGACGCCGCCTGTCACAGCAACTTGGCAATTGTCACTGCACATAGTTCAAGGTACATCGCGAGTGTTGGCAGGGCAACTACACACCGTGCAGTGCAGTCACAGGCAGGCTGTGACTGCCGGGGACGCGGTGAGCCTCAAGGGCAACCGTTGCCCTGTTCACCACAGACCGGGCACATCACAAACTCAAGCCGAGCTGTGGCTGCAACCCAGAAGAGCAGCCCTGAAGCATTCTGTCCTGTCCAAGCGGCTGTGACCCACAATGTGAAGCACCCCAGCGGCCCCCAGTGTAACTCACTCAGTCGCATGCTGTAGCATTCATACCATGCAGTATTCCAAGTACATGTAAGATGGGCTTTGTGGTCATTGGATGTGCCATGGCTTGATGGAACTGTGCTGCCGCAGGCAGTCGGCAACCACGACATGTCGCAACGCCAGCAACTGCTGTATGCCGCCACAAGGCATCACGACTCCTGACCAGCTGGGTTGGAGCAGGAACCACATCCAGAGCAGACTCAGGCTGCTGCAGTTGTTGAACAAGGAATGTGGCAAGCCTCGCTGAGTTGGTCTGGGTGACGGGCCAAGATGTAAGCTGGGCGTCACCTCCCATTGAGTGACGCTTGCAGCAGGCCGATATGTGACACACCACACCAAACCAGGGGCTCAGCCATGCCGTAACTCCCTTTGTAGCCTTCGAGCGGCAAAGGCGGCACGGTGCAGCAGGTCCCAGATGCTGTTGCAGCAGCAGTATAGCCTGTGTTGGCAACCCAACATGCACCCTTGCCTCACATGCACAGCACACTTCGATCGCCTGGCAGACCTGAGCACTGCTTCAGTGAAGGGCGTCACACAATGCCCACAGAAGTGCATGAGAACCAGACAATCTACAAATGCAGTCGCTGCAGCCACTGAACTTCAGCCACTGAACACAGCTATTGCCGCAACGTCTGCAGCGATGTAGCATCCAATGTGGCACGGCAGATCCGTGTGTTGGGTTGCAGAAGCCAAACAGTGATGAGTTGCAGCGTCCAGGGAGCTACAGCGCACGCAAGCATGCGTCCTGAGTACACACTTGTGCAGCCGCAGACATGTACGGCCACTGTGGCTGTGACACTAGGTGTGCCAGCATCGAGAGAGTTGCACTGCTGTGACCAGGTGACTCATGTCATGGGGATATACATCTGCTCGCCAGCTGCCGGAATGCGCAGCTCTCCAAGCAGCGGTGTGAAATGCTCGCAAACCCTCCGCCATTGATCTGTCCTGGAATGTCCAGCATTCCAATGCAGTGCAGTCGGCAACTCCCATGCAGTATAGGCACTCAAGGCAACTCCCATCTGATAGCCTTGCCCACACTGAATACACATGGTCACTTGCGGCCTGGTCTTAGACCTTATGTTGAGAAGCTCCCAGCACTGTGCGTGGCACTCTAAGGCAACACACAAGCCAAGAACAGTGACCCCTGCCTACAGTCAACCCCTGACTACCCACGACCCATACCAGGCATGGTAGGAGTTTGAGCTACACTACTCAGACTCATGGTCAATACTCGCAGCTCACTACATTCGAATAGGCAGAACAAACAGCAACCGCCACTTCCAGTTGGCAATCAAGCAGCCACACAGACAGGTGAAGCGCACTTCTGAGCTGCCTTTCCATTGCAGCTGTGGCTGGCTCTTGCACGCAAGCCAGCTCAGAGGGGGGAGTGCAAGCCTGGAGCTGGCACTGCTAGCTTCCAAGGTGCTCCTGGTGTTCAATACTGCATCAGTGATGGCAATACGGCCTGCCAAGACAAGCAAGCTGCTTCCAGAGCTTGGCAATGCATGATGGCAATGCCAGCTGCTGTGATGAGCATTGCTTTGCAAAGTGGTCAAACGACCATATTCCATGCATGCAAGAGAGAGGCTTTGCTGTACAATCAACGCCGCAAAGAGCAGGAGCGTGTGCAGCCAGCTGCAAACTGGCTACTGAAAACAACACGCGGCTGAGAATCATCGACCCCACGCTGCACCAGACAGCACCTCAGTATATGGGTGCTGGTGACACTGCTGCCAACAGATCGATTGCCAACTGAGAACTCTGATCTAATGGGTAGTGTGTGCCTTGCAGCATGACATACAAGGCATGGCATGTACATGCTTGCAAACATGCATGTGCTGATGCACATGGCAGGTACGCCTGTCTTGCTAGCCTGTGAAGAGTCGCCATGGGCATTTCAGGGCAAGAGCGGCTAAGCACGATAAGCACAAACGTACACACCAGCAGATCACCAAGTCCCGCTTCTGAAGCCCTACAACTAGTAACCCTTGCAGGGTGGTGTCATGAAGGTTCAACGACCCCTGAAACCGACAAGCACCCTTTGAGTAACCTTGTACTGAAAAAACAGCTGAACCCTAGTCTAGCACAACACACATGATTGCCCAGCTGTAGGACAAGAAGACACAGCCACATACACACAACTTCCCGTGTCAAAACAACCATGCATGTCGCAATGCACTGCACTGCAAAGGGTTTGGCACCATTAGAGCCTGTCCCCACATGCAACAAGCAACAGACTGACAGCACAGGACCACAAAGATATGGGTGTCAATTTTGCTCATGCACCGCGTGTTGCTCCTGCAACAAATGCTGCGAGGTGCGGTAGCAAAACTGACACTCTTGTCCCTCTAGCAGCTCCACACAGCCGTACAAGTTGGCTGCGGCCAACACGCCCCTCTGCCAGCCGATTTGTGCATGGCACAAGCAATGTCAAGGCTGAGTAGGAGCTCCTACCAGCCACCCTGGCCACCATATGGCTGGTTTCCCGCATATGGCTGAGGTTGGCTGGTGCTGGGCAGGACTCCTGCCATCAGGGCCGCGTTGGCATCCTGTGTGCCAAAAACCATGCCTGCAGGGGCCCAGAGTTGACCCATCCCTTGCATGGGTGCACAGGCACCTGCTGCAACGTGCTGCTGCTGCTGCATTGCAAGGGCCGTGGGGTCCATCTGGCTCTGCAGCATCTGACTCATAATAGGGGTGGTGGGGGCTTGCTGCTGCTGCAGGGACGCTGCTGCGGGGCTGCGCTGCATGGCGTCCATACCCGGTGTGGCATACTGCGGCAGGCCATACTGTGTCTGTGCCTGCTGCTGTTGCTGAGCCCAGCCCTGCTGCATACCTGGCTGAGTGTACAGCATCTGCTGTACGCCACCGTACTGCTGCGGCTGTACTTGCATCGACCCAACCATGCCAGCATTGGCTGCGTCATAGCTTGTTGGTGTCAGGGCTCCTCTGCCGACACTCATCTGCTGAAACTGCTGCAGCAGCGGGTCCTGCGGCAGCTGCATGCTGCTGGCTGCAGCAGCCAGGGCAGGTCCTTGCCGTGCCTGCTGTAGCTCAACCTGCTGCTGCCACACACTGCCCGACTCGCTGCTGCCATCAGGGTTGCCCAAGCCACTCACAGCCACGCCTGCTGGTGGGCTAAACTGCTGGGCTGTTGCAGCTCCTGCTGCAGGTTTCCCGCCCATCAGCACAGCCTGTCCTGCTAGCCCAGATGCCTGTGCTGACCCTGGCGACTGAGCACCCATGTACTGCCCAGTGCTCATGGGGTTGTACTGCCCGTGCATGCCAATAGCGAGCACAGCAGGTGCCTGTACTGGCCTGTAGCCTGTGCTAGCATAGCCGTAGCCTGGCTGTGCATAGCCCATCATCATGGCCGGCATCTGGGGCCTGTGCATGAAGTGTCGCCCCTGCATGTTCATGGCTTGCATGCCTTGCATGCCCTGCGTATACATCATGCTCATGCCGCCTGGGGCCAAGCCAGGGGGCACAGCAGTGAGCTCACGGGGTGACACAGCAGAGCCGCTGACGCTGCCAGCACGGCCGACGCCATGCCGCTTTGCTGCGTCATCTGCCGACTGCGCTGCAGGCCTTAGGCCGGCTGGGAGGGGGCGCAGCTCGCCTTCGCTGTGCGCTGTTGCCAGGGAAGGCGGGAGGCAGCAATAGGACAAGAGGCAGTAGCGGTGGTGTCAATGCGGTTGTGTGCTGTGTCACATGTCCCAGACGAGTAGGGTACAAGGTGCAGAAGCCCCTGCCCTGATCTGGGGTGAAAAGAGACACCAGCCTTGATCATTCGTGTCACCATAACGTGTCCGAGAATTGCTGGATGATCCAGTTTCATGGTTGTGATGGTGTGATCAGTCAGTAACATTCACACACATACATGCATGCGTGCATGCAAGGGGTGCTCCATCCATTTTGGATGGAATGCCTTGACTTCTGAGAGTGTTGCATAGCTGTAATCACACCACGCAAGCACAACCGGCAACAGGCAGGACTCCAAGGCAGTCACTGGCTGTACAGTTTACTGCCGGAAACTGCTGCTGTGCACGCAGCATCAGCGCAAAGCACCACTCACCAAAGAAGCAGACAGGCCTGCTGCAGCGCTCACCCTTCTCACACATGCTGGTGCGGTACCTGTGCAACAAACACACACACACACACGCACACATCGTGACTGTGCATTCCTGTGCCCATGTGCCGCCCTTTGACACACATTCGTACTCCCAACACACTGCTGATGCCTGATCAATTGTGGTACCACGGCCTCCAAATTGTGATGCATCAAAAACCTAAACCTAGGTGACTCGCAAGCAGGAGCTGGTCAACCACAACCTGAGGTGCAGCTGTGGTCCTGAGCAGATCACGTGTTCAACACACTGAACAAGGGTAGACCCACTGCGTGTGTACTGTAGGGGTGAGATGGCAGTGCTGCATTTGTGGCGCACCTGTCTGGGTGCAGCCAGAACTCCCAGGCGGAGTGGCTGCACTGGCAGTTGTTGCCACGCGGGCACACCTTCTTCTGCAGGGGTCACAGTGCAGACGACACATGTGAACCAAACACATACAGTGAGGAGTCACGGGGCAAACACCACAGCTTTGTAGTGGGAAGGAGCAAGCAAAAGGTGCGGCAAATGGGCAATGGCGGGCGCCGCGCACACAACAACCCCAGAAGCGACAGTGAGGCGTGCTTGCCACACACAGCAGTCATGTACAGCAGGAAATGCTGGCGTTGCTGATCAGACCAGGACTGGTGGGGTTCTCTTGGAGCGCTTGAAGCACGTACCGCCCTGACTTCTGGACACAGCAGTGCTTGGTAGGTGTCGGGGTGGCGACGCAGGGCCACATCTCCAGGGTGGGCAAAGGGGCAGCTGCCTCTTGCATGCTTTTCTTGACGCTTGCATGGCTCCACCTGCGCCAGCAAGTAAGGCAGTGCACAGTGAGTCAGTACCAACACACAGCAGACAGTGGCACATGGCAGGACAGCGCAGCACAGCCGACAAAACCAGGGGATACACGCTTTGATAGGTACACCACGAGCTTATGAAGTCGGTGGCAGGGGTTCCACCTGAAGTAGGTGAAGGGGTCGCTGGGTCAAGGCCTTGCTGGTCTGCGGGGTTGCATGCCCATATGTGGTGTGGTGTGGTGTGCTGTGCTGTGCTGTGCTGCAAGACCTGCATTGTGAGCTGATGTATCACTTTCAAAAACATTTTTGACCAAAAACACACTGCTGCTACGCAGCTGTGCAGCTTGATCCACATGGTCTGGTGTTTCAAGGTGGCAGACCTTAAAAGTGTAGATCATGAACTTGTCTGGGAAGCCATAGTTGCGTTGCCCGGCGGTGGGATACAGCATCTGCTGATGGAACTTGTTCTGTTCATCTTCAGGTGTCCCCACTGCCTTTTCCTCCTGTTTGTCAGCACCCGCCCCCTGTACTGTTGCCGACACAGGTGCTGCCTCCTTGCTGCCACCATCCGTGCTGCTGCTTGCTCGCACCGCCTCGCTCATGTTATATAGCAATGATCTGTCTACGTATGCATGGTATGCTGGACGTGATCAAGCCTAGGTGCCTGTCTTAGACGCAGAAACAGCACGCCTGACACCACCCACTGTGCATGTTGCCGGGTACCGTTCTAGCCTGCGCCAACAAGGGATCTGCCACCAAACCAAACGTTAACAAAAGATCCTCGAATGTGTGTTTTGGACCGCTGACGAGCTGCAAGGCGGTGCTACCTCCGCAACTGTACTTGCCACTCGCGCCTTGCCCCACGCACCACTGAGAGACCACGGACATAAACAGCAACCATACATAACAAAGCTATTCGACTATGTAAAAGCAACGTATGTGAGTGGTCCTGCTTGGATTTGCCCATACGCACACTGTACTTCAGCTACAGCAACTGGGACAAAAAGGTGCACGGACGCTCCCCAGCTGCATTTTTGTTAATTTAATACAGACATTATATTATGTTGACCGTCATTCAACGTTGCGCGAAGCGTTCCCAGCTCCGATGCCTCGAGGCAGCCATTGTCTTGGTCAGATCACAGTAGCACAGGAGGCCGGCCTCCCTAGGGAGCACGGGAGGGAGCAAATAAGATTCATGCTATTGAACAGCGCTGTGTTCGCAGCTGTAAGCAAAAATAAAGTTGGCTGTGGTGCTGGAGCGGCCACACCCTTGCTTGCAGTCATGATGAATCCAGGACTGCATGGATGACAGCAGCACAAGAACAACAGCCCATGCAGCACTGACGCAGCTGTGCATGCATCTCAACATAAATGAGCAATATCAGAACCCCATAAGCTTCCTAATTGGCAGCCATTGATGCAGGCGCCCCTCCTGCTGGCTGTCTTGTGCTGCTGGCAAGCCCAAGACAGATGGAGTCAGCAGCTGTGCACACGTGTTTGGTCTTACCCCTGGTGCTGTGGCTGCTTGTCAGGAACGTCAGTTGCACACAAGCAACAAGCTGTTTCTGTTACTGGCACTGTTACATGGTCAAAGGATTATCTACACCGCGTTGGGACTCAAACAGCACATATGGGTTCATCAAAGTTCACAAAGCTGCAGCAGCTCACTCGAGCCAGGTGACCCCTCGTGACCTGCCCAACCTCAGAACAGACCACCAAGCCTCATGCACGACTGCAATAAGATAAACCAACTTCATGAAGACCAAACAGCCTCAGGCAAACCTAGCCCACCTTGGTGTGCTATCTATGCCCACAGCGCACCACACCCACAAACACGGCACCCCCTTGTTCGGGGACAACAACCCACAAGGCACCTCCAGCGCAGTTGCACGGCAGGCAGCACATCAAGCCTCTGTGTGCAGGGGGGATTGCGGTGGCTCTGTACCTCAACATGAGTAGAGAGGATGCAGCGCATTGCAGCTGCATTACATAGTCAGTCTCAAGCAGGGCGATGGCTCACTGCTGCACACAACACACTGCTGCAGCACCCCACGCAGCCATCACACCCCAAAAGCGCCACAATTCACAAACCAAAGGAAGACACCAACTACTGGCATGGCACAGCTTGCCACCGTTCATAATACCCCGCACATAAACACTCACCCAGCTGATTGGTCCACGATCTAACACCCAGCCACCACACAGGCAAACACCCTCAACACACATGTTGCCAGCAGCAAGGCTGTGGCTCTATTTGCGCAGCGGCCCCACTCGCAGTCGTCGAAAGCATTGGTTCAGCCCATTCTTACGCACTTCAAAACAGCAGCTGTGAGCAGCCTCAGCAGTTGCTTGGTCAACGCTTACCATGCGAAACCCATGCATGGCTAAGTCAGGCAGCCATGGCAACCCTGCAGCTGCAATACCCCCCAAACTGTCGCGACCCATGCCTCTGCTGCCCTACTGCATACAAACGTACGCCCCACACCAGCCTACGTGACGCATTCAGTGCCTTCTTTATGTTGCATATGCTGTCGCCGCCCCTGCCACTGCCACTGCGAGCGCTGCTGCTGCCGCCGCCGCCGCCGCTGCTGCTGCTGCCTAGTCCCTCTTTTCTGGCTCCTTGACATCAGGCAGGTCCCCCTTCAGAGACTCCTTGCGCCCCACGCCCACCTCCTCATACGGGTGGGGCTTCCATTCCTCCACCTGCACCAGGCACACATGCAGCATGCACCAGGCACATAAGCAGCATGCAGGATGGCTGGTTTGAAGCACATAATATGAGCACAGGACCTATACGGGTGGGCCCTCCACTCCTGCACCTCTGAACTGAGTCTGTGGTTGAGCGAGGCGGAATTATGCACAGAGGGGTCTGCTGGACGGGCCTTGTGAGCAAAACACTACAAATCAGTGCATTGAAAAATAATATGAAACACTAAGAATTCAAACGCAACAGTGCCTTCAGACACACCTCAGGTGCCGCATAGTGGTGCCCTGCAGGGATTGGTACATGCTCCCCTTCGCGCACCTGCACAAACAGAGGCAGAAGGCACGGAAATGTTACGAAAATACTCCTGATGTCCTCATGTAAGTAGGTCATAGCCTTAGCATCGCGAGGCACGCTGCTGACACGGGACATATGCACATGACCCCCACATGCATCTTGCTGCTGACAAGCTCGGCACATCAACCACTACAGGACCTGAGAGCGGTCAAAGGAAACGTTTGTAAATCTCAAGGTAATAAACTTTAACCATACCTCATCCACCTTGTCGATCTTGTCCATTATGGACAGTTTCGTGTGTGCTGGTGCTGCCGAGAGTGTCGGATTCCCTGAAGGCGCACGCACACAGAGCAGGGCAAAGACTGGAAGTTCAAATTTACTCTATCTGTAGACTGGCTAAATATGTGGCCGCTAATAAACCTCACCTGATTGCTTGCAAGGACCGTGTTCTTTGTCAGTTGTTGAAGGACGTGCACTCGAAAATCAACACGCATTTACATTTAAACATGAAACAAATGAGTCAAAGCCTTGTGTAGAAGCCTTGCTTGGTGCTGATGTGGCAAAAGTGGACCCTATGCCCTTGTCGAGGATTGATGTGGCACATTTGCTGTCCATCTTGGTGCAGCTGCACGCTTGAATGTATCTGAACGCATGGGGTGGTGATTTTGGCCGCATCTGTGGCTGAATGTGCTCAACAACATGCAACAAACAGCACTGACCTTGGAAGACTACATAGGCGAGAGCTACGTCAAATGCGCCAATATCATTCTAGGGTCTCGCATATTCCAGTCAGAACAGCAGAAGCCACCTGCAGACCGACGATCTGGGCGCTGGGTGGGTCTTGGTTTCTCCAATCAGCAACCATCCCCAGGCCATGTTCAGCCAAGTAGCACTTTTCAGTCTGCCACTGATCACAATCACTTGCTGGATGCCCTGGCATACTGTTCAGTCACATCACACTGGCCCCTGGTCCCGACCTGGTCCCCTTGCTGCTGCTGTTGTTGCCTCCTGTTTCTTTGCATGACAGCATATTTTGCCATGCGACCTTGGCATGCCCCTAACTGCAACTGTACCGTTCCTTACGTGCAGTTCTTACTCGATGTCGAGGAGCTGTCTGGTCTCACACAGCGGCTGGAACCTTGGAGGAGGGATGTCTATGCACCCCTTATCATCGAGGTGTGCCATGTTTGTGATGTCATGGGCCACACACCCCTTGAGCATGTCAAGGGAGCTGGGAAAAGAGCTTCTGAACGTTTCACGACGGGATTGCCTGCACCACCTACTACCCTGCACACAACCTACGCACCCCCTACATCCATGCAACAGCGCCGCTGTGCAGCCAAGTCCTCTGCTTGTGGCCGTGACAGTCCTGTACGGCGTACAAAACAGCACATGGCATGTGACCTCGTTACAAGCCGGTTTTTATGTAAAACAGCCTCGCCCTGCCTCAGGATGAACAGCTACCGTGGTGGTGAAGTTTGTAGGGCTGCGCCTCAGAACTCACCACCACCTTGCCAGGCTGTTCAGGTGGTGTCGTCTAGGGGACACTGCCTGACAGCACTGCCTTACAGTAGAGGAGGTATTGAGTCGCAGCTGTTCGCCATGGCCATCAGCTCCTCTGAGGCGCTGTGTGAATGAAGACATGCATCCTGCAACACGCCCCTGCTGCCTGCTGCTGCCTGCTTCCGCATGTGTGTATGCGACATTGCCAGGTTTCAATCAGGCCTTGGGACACCAGCACGGTTATGCCACGTGACAGCAGCAGCAGCAGCCACCCAGGCGTGCACACTGCAGGTAGGTGTAGACGCTTTCACGGTGGCGCTGCAACTGTTGCGTGCTTCAGCATAAGTCTGAACACCCTGTATGGAGCCATAGAAGGCTCACGGGGGGCCAGCACTGCAGCTGTACAGCTCTCAACAAGGAGGCTTGTAGTAGGGGAGCGTTGGTTGCAGGGCTTGCAACGACGCAGTTCATGTCCTGTTAGGTGATTTGTCTGCACCTGTCGCTGCAGTTGTGGTGCCATACCCACGCCCCTTCTCTCAGCACATCACTCGCAACTGCAAATCAGACATTTGATAGTCCATGCACAGCTGTCCATCTTGTGGCTGAGGAGCCTGGCTCTATGTTTGCCGCCTGGGCTGTTGTGCTGCTGCTGTGCTCCCCCAATTGCAATGGCTGCCCGTGTGTCGACACAGGTGCAGCTGCAGGAGGCAGCATGCTGCTGGAGCGTTGGACGCTGTGCTTCAACCAGGGAGTCAACAGCAGCAGCAGCAGCGGCAGGGCGTCTATGGACACGGCAGCAGTGTACAAACGGCTGGTGAGCTTCGGGTGACAGATCTGGTGTCCCTTGCTGTTTCGGTGTATTTTGAGCCTCACTCAGCACCTGACCATGCAGTCAAAGCCAGTGCCACAGTATGTTTGTGGCCATCCGGCCAGCCGCCCATGTTTCCTCCTTGCAACATGTGCCCTTTGTGCCTGCTTCCGTGCTGCAGATCCTGCTGATCAGGTCGCTGTACAGCTATGTCCGTGTACTGCCAGCGTACCGCATGTACCGCGCATGCAAGCGGCACGGCGGGGAGCTCTTCAACACAAGCTACACCCTCAGCACAACAGCAGACCCCTCTATGCAGCCCATTCACCCCTGGCCCCAGCAGCAGCAGGCGCAGCGCAGCACAGCACACGCCGCCGGCGGCCCCAGCAGCAGCAGCAGTGGCCCGCAGGCCGGGCGTATGTGCCACTTTGCGTTCTCACCTGTTGAAACTCTCGGGGGGTCCTTCAGTATACATGTTGACTACCAGCCTGCAACCACTGTCCACATACTGGAGGTAAGCAGCAGTCCCTAGCTCACATGCCAGCACTTCCTCCCCCTGGTCCTACCCTGCAAGCAGGAACCTGCTCTGCGGCATCTGATGCGTCACAGCAGCAGTGCCGGCAAAAGGGGGCCCACCGTGGCTGCGCATATGTTGTCGGGGTTGCCCATTTGATGTCGTTTGAGCCTCCCTGTCGTTTGCAGACACACTAGTAAAGCCGCCCTTTCCTGGCCTGTAGCTGTAATATTCACGAGCCACTGGCAGCAATGGCAGCTTTATCAGACGCCATGCCCTGGATACTGCTCTCATTCTCTGCTGCCGCTGCCGCTGC
>QAXK01012740.1:0-10020 GCA_004335735.1 Chlorella sp. KRBP | reverse complement strand
AGTGTGGGATGGCAAGGGGTGGGGTGGGGGTGGGGCAAGACTAGCTGAAGCCCGTAGGACCCTGCATATTGGGGGTGAGAATGTTGTGAGGGCAGGGCAAATCTAAGTTGACTATGCATGTGGGCATGGTGCACTGCCTCAGGGCCCTGCTTGATACCCTGCATGTGTGTGCAGGGAGTGGGTGAGGGGCCGGGTCGCGGGGTTACGGACGAGGGTGCAGGCTGTAGGATCAGAATTGCTGCGGCTGGAGAATGAGGTCAGGGCAACTGGAGTTCTCTGCTGCTGCATTAACACAGGCAGCACAACAAAGTGGTAGGTCAGGGTGCCTCCAAAATAAGTCTTGTTGCACACCTTGAACCATGAGTCCACCACTTCGCTTCCCAGCGCACATATCTTCTCCTCGCGATGGATGTCCCTGCAGACATACAGCACGTTACTAGTCAACCCAATGAGCACACAGGGGCTGATCGAGCAGAGATGCAGTGCTTTTCAAGATACAGCTGTGTGTGCTTGCTGCCTTTTTTAGCAGAGTCCAAAGCCCTGCAGCAAGCCCAGGGAAAGTTGCCTTGGACAGCTCTGTGACTGTAGTTGAGTTAAAGTGTAGCCCTGCTGTAGCTCTGCGGTCGGGTCAAAACCTGAGTTGAAACCTGATTTTTATGGTTTACCTCACCTGTATGCCACCACCTTGACAGCGGTGGTGCGTCCGCGCACAGGAGCCACTGCCTTGACTGCTGGTGCCCTGCTGCGCACCACCCGGCACACCTGCAGCAGCCGGCGCGCAGCATCACGAGTTTTGGAGTAAACTTGGCGAGGCCAACAGCAGGTGTGCATCAGGCTGCACCAGGTGCAAGCTGCCTGCACGAGCCAGCCGTGACGACAGCAGCTGACAGCCAGCCCACAGATCACAAGGATGAGATGTCCGGTCTTGACGCATGGGCGCTGACGTACCTGGTTCTTTTGAAGCATCTGCATGTTTGACAACCCCTCAGATGGAACCTGAAGTAGTTAGTGCCTGCAGGGTCAGGTAAAGCGTGTCGGAATGTTGTTCCGGCAGCGATCCAGACAGAGAATGCTGAGTGTGTACAACCAGGACAGACAGGAGCATCTCTAGATATGCAACCTTGAGCACGGTTAAAACTCACAGTGTGTAGCTTGCTGCTGGGAGCAACTCGAGACCGGTTTCGGAGGGTGTGCGACGTGTACTTTCCCTTTGCACTTGCAGCTGCCTTATACCTGTATGACAAACGACAGCATTTACACGATTGTGGGTTGGACTGCTTCCCGTTTGCTTTCAATGCTTGCGATGGTGCACTGTCACAGCCTCGTCACTGGTGACTTGTCAGGTTGGACAGGACCAGGCCCCTTGTACAGAGTGCCATCAGCTACTGCGATGGTCATTGAACACCCATTGGCTACGATGTTAAGGTATATATTAAGCACTGCTGCCTGGTTATAGTGATGCTGAGCACCCACAAACACTTTCCTCAGACTCTGATCAGAGTCTGACTGCAAGCAGGACCTGACAGCGCATAATTCTACCCTCTCACTTGAGAGAAAATAACTCAAACAACACTTATCTGCTATTTAGCCAAACAAGGTGCACACAGGGTACTTGTGTGCGCATGCCAACCCCGCCTGCAGCTGTTGACACAAAGAAGGGGTTGTCATTGGAAAAACCGCCATCAAACAGTGTTCAAGGGTGAAAGTCAACGTTGAAACAACAGAACAGTTAGTTTACTTGCGAGTTGAATTGCCTTTCAGCGACCGCGGCTGCAGGCGTGCAATGCAAGCCTTGCACACCTCGATTTACCGTGTGCTGCTGAGGTTTGCACAACACTGCCGGCAGTCCAAAGTAAGGCATATGTGGCAGTCCAAAGTAACGCTTAGATGACATTGAGCCCTGACGAAGCTGCCCTGCGGGCCATGCACAATCAGCGAATGGATGCGGTCGTGCAGAGCAGCACCTCTGTGTCTGTGCAACTCTGTGCTGCTGTCGTGCAGGGTGAGTGTGCGCCCGCTCCTGCAGTGCCAAGAGAGACACGTTGGTCTTTCTCTCGTGCTTTTAATGACTGTGCTGTGGTGGATGCTGTGTTATCAACCTGTAGGAGGGGCTGCATGGCAGCAGGCCCTGCAGCAGCAATGTCAGATCGCACAGCAGACCGGCCAGACCAACCTGGCAGCACTGCTGCGCCTCGTGCAAGGAGATGTGACAGCCAGTACAGACTGCTACAGGTGAGATCCTCCAAACTTAGAGCAGCAGCAGCGATTGCAGCACACAGGCGCAACCCCAGACTCAAACACCCAGCCCGCCTCCACAGCCCTCCTGCATGTGTTGCATACCTCGGCCCTAGCAGCCATCGTCCAATATGCTAGCAACGCCTTCTTTACATACGTTACGCGCCTCCTTAACCCACACAATGGTATGCACCTGTGCAGGTCAGCCGGGTGCTTGAGGGAAGCCCTGGCAGTTGCATCTGCCCGCCTTGTATCCTTTGACCCATCAGAGCAAACCCTCAGGCAACTCTATGCAGCCAGCATCACACCCCCTGAGGCAGCACCAACAAACCCAGCTGCAGCCTCAGACGCAGCCTCGACACCAGCACAGCACAGCGGGCAGGCAACAGCAGACAGACCTCCTGCAAGTGATGGGCGCAAAGCAGAGCTGGCACCAGTGACTGCAGTAGCCCATGCAGAGGCAGCTGCTGCAAACCTACTGCTCCTGGATCAGCCTGCTGCAGCAGCAAGGGCGCTGGTGGGCAGGGCTGGCGGCTGCACCCCCGTCACCCTGCATGCAGCAGCACGGCTAGCAGCGATGGCAGCTGCACACAAGGTACGTGTGGGCTTCTGCTGTCGGCTTCTGGCAGTTGTTGCTCAACACAAATGAACAAGCCATTGGTCAGTCCAGCACCAATGAAGGCTGCAATGGCCTCATCTGTGGTCCACGGCATGATGGCCCGCATCTGCAGTTTCTGTCTATGGCGAGCACTCGATTTGTTGGGGGAAACACGTCCCAGGTGGCCATGTTGAAACCTTGAAGTGCCACAGCCCTTTTTGTCCCTTGACTGGGAGCAGCGACAGCTCAAGCCTTACGTGCAGCCCCTGGTGTTGTGTGCTGAGGTGCCCTGCACCGTGCTGTGCTGTGCTGCGGTGTGTTGCCCTGCACCCACCTGCAATGCCACGTGCTGTCATGCTGTGGTGTGCTGTGCAGGAGGGTGACAAACACCAGGAGCTGTGCCAGCTTGCAGCCCAGTATGCCCTCCAGGCCTGCCTGCAGCCACAGATGGCCAACAGCAGCGGCTCTGGTGAACAGCAGGGGCAGCAGCAGCAGTGGCATCCTCAGCAGCAGCAGCAGCAGCAGCAGCCAAGTTGTGCAGATAACTCCCAGCTTGAGCTCTTGCAGGGCCTGCTGCAGCTCCTACAGCCGCTGGCGTGCACCTCTGCAGCTGCTGCAGCTGCTGTGCTGGTGCTCACTTTGGCGGCACACCTACATGCATTGGTAGCACATGGCGCAGCAGTCACAGCAGCAGCAGGCGCAACAGCAGCAGGAGCAGGAGCAGCAACAGCAGCACCAGCTGCTGTTGCTCCCGAGGCCCAGCCAGGAGGAGTCCCCAGCACCTGTGTCACTGCAGGCAGCAGTGCAGCAGGGACACAAGCTCAGGAGCTTGGCGCTGAAGACCTCACTGCTGCAGCGCATGCCAGCCACAAGGCTCCAGGCGGGCCTTTGCATCTGCTGAAAGCCAGCCAGGTTGCTTCAGCCATGCAGCTGCTCCTGCTGCGCGCAGGCAGCGGCCTTCAACAGCAGCAGCAAGAGCAGGAGCAGCAGCATGCGTCGCGGGCACCAGTGGCGGCAAGAAGCGCAGCACCATCAGGGGACGCTGCTGTGGACGTGCTTCCCATCTTGCAGCAGCTGCTCGAGCAGTTGCCGCATTCACTGCGCAGCCTTCTGATGTTTCCTGGACGGTCCCTTTCTGATGCTACACAGCAGCAGCAGGAGCAGCAGAAGCGGCAGGTGCGTGAAGCATCTCATGTGTCCAGCCCTGTAGCGGCCTGCTGCTGCGCTGCTGTTTGCCTATGGAAGGCGCTCCTGGTCACCCAGACAGTATCAGCAGGCCAGGCAGCCTGTGATGTCAGCACTGACTGTGTGCAGCCCGTATGGAAACAGCAGGCACTGCCCCTGCTGCTGGATGCAGTGAAGCAGCATCACCAGCAGCAGCAGGCGCGCGCAAGGGTGTCTGGCAGCCGTACGGCTGGCAGTACAGCACCTGCTGCAATGCAGGTTCATCCAAAGCTGCCGGGCCAGCGTCAGCGGTACTCTTTTGCTGTGTTGCATGTCCTCAGCGGTTCACCACTCATACAGCAGCTGCAGCGGACCCCATGGTACGACCCACACAGCCGTGAGCAGCAGCAGCAGCAGCAGCAGCAGCAGGGGCAGCAGCGCAGCATGCAGCAGTGGCTGGCCTCACTGGACGTGCCCTGTGTCAGTAGCGCAGCAGATGCAGCAGCAGTGACATCAAGCATCAGGTCACTTCTGCCTGGGCGCAAGACAACTTGGTCCAAAAAGACGAGCAAGGCCACAGGCCAGGGCAACATGAGCAGCAGTGCTGGACAGGGCAGCAGGCAGCAGCAGCAGCAGCAGGGCTCACAAGGGCAACGGCAGCAGTATGGACAGTACGGCCACGACAGGCAGTACCAGCAGCACAAGGGCAGGCAGCAGCAGCAGCAGCAGCAGCAGCAGCACGTGCATCACGTGCACCCCTATGATGTGCCCCTGATGGGTGCACCACCCCCACCCCCACCGCCTCCACCACCCCAGAAGCAGCCCTCAGTGGTCGTCGGCGAGCAGCAACAGCCACACCAGCAGCAACAGCAGTAGCAGCAGCAAGGGCAGAGGCAGCAGCAGGTTGGGATGCAGCAGCAGTAGCCTTCTCATGGAAATTGGCTGCAAGGCAAGCTGTGATGATGGGTCCAGCTGAGGTGTGCGTCACCAAGCAGTGTTTGTGTTGGTGCCATCGGTGGTTGCCCATGTCCAATGTGCCTGCCCTGTTGCTGCTTGGTATCAGCTGTCATCTGATACTGGGTTGGAATTGGTGTTCCGGTTGCCACTGGTTGGTAGCTTATGGTCTGAGGTGAACGGACCCCCGTGTAACTGACATCAATCAAGAACTGGGTGTCTTGTAATAGTGCTGTGCAGCATGTATCTGGTGGCGCATGATATGTTGCACTGTATGTGTCTGCAGATGAGGCATGTCACTGGTATGCGCCTACAAAGTTTCTTGAGCAGCATCAACAACCAGAATGCTGTGCTGCTGTCCATATGCCCCATGTTGTACACTTTCAGGCATCGTAGTCCTGTTACTTGTGTCCAGTGCCACCATTCCACCACAACAGTCGGGGCCAACTCAGCTTCTGGTGCAGTAGCCTGAGAGAGACCAGCAATATATCAAAGTCAGGCAGAGATACACGAGTCACTCACACATAGGGCAGATAGCTGCATAAATATGCAAAGCAACTTATTATGTAAACGACACTTGGTGGCACCTGGCAGATAGCAAAAATACGCAAAAATACGATTGCCTTCCATGGGGTCTGGCAGATCACAACCATAGTTGCCAGTGGGCCGTCAACAAAAAGGCCAGCGAAGTCTGTAACTGAATCCAAGCCTGCCAGTGTACTGGGACAGGCATTGGGAAATTGCTGGTGCTGTGGTACAGACATGCCTCACATTTGACAGCATGGAACAAAGAGTCTGAACAGAAGACAACAACACTGCATGCACAAGCTGAGCTAACTTGACCGACTTGAGATAAGAGTCACCTCTGCTGGCGGTGAGGTGCCGAAGAACCCACTCCTGACAAGTGGTTCATGCTCAGCAACCAACCACAGTGCTGCCACGGTGGCCTTCGCAACACCACACTTCTCTTCATGCTGTCATAGATGCTGTCAGAGTCTCATACTATCGGATGCTGTCAGATGCCATCATGGCATGCATGCATGCGCCCATGAGCTGTCGTGCAACAGAGCCCTGACGTATGCAGGACCCTACCCAACAGACTCTGGGACCTTGGAAACCCTGGACCGGGAACCAGCAGGCTGGGTAAAGCAAGAGCAGCACACTGTCCCAGGGACAAACGGGGTATGTCAACAGTGCTGTCCATATATATAATCGCACAAATGTGAGGCGTCATCTGCTTGCTACACACAGCCTCCACACCCACTGCATGCTGCTCATTCCTTGAGTCTTGAGGGCCTGCTGACACGCCTGTCTCCGAGGGTCAGCACCTTGAGGCCGATCAAACCTTCATGTTCTTGCGGGCACCAGTGAGGGAGCCGGTTGCACTCTCAGCTGTGCTGCGGCGACCTGCTGCTGCAGGCACCTCCCCGGTGCTGCGGCGCGCTGCAGAGATCTTGTCTGCTGTTGAGCGCCTGCTGTTGCCGCTGCTGCCAGGCCCGCCTGTCTTGATGCCGCGCACATCAGCAGCCGAGCGGTCGCACAGGCCAGCCAAGTTGGTTGGGTCCATGTCAATGTTGGTGGGCCCACCCTTGGCATACACACCTGTGTACAGGCTCTGCGAGCGCAAGGGGGACAGCACATATGCATGGTGCCACTTGAGTCACGTTCCTCGCTGAGGGCAGCAGTCAATAGCTGTTGAATAGCCCTCCACATGTACATCCTGTTTCCAGGCTGCTCTTTTTCATAAGCATGCAGCAAGCCCTGCTGCAACAAGCGTACTGCAGGTGTTCAAACCGATTCGATCCACCTGTAGACTGCTCATCAGCAGGAGTGCGCTGCCAGCCCGCCACCAGGTGGCCTGCCAGCAGCCTCCTGCCAGTCTGGCAGGCGTCAGGCAGCATGTGAAAGCCAGCAATCATGACAGCGGCTATCATGACTGCTCCCCACTAAAGGGGGAGCAGCCATACTGAGCATGGGCCTCACCTTATCGTCGTGCCACTTGACTGCCTCCGCCAGCGTTCCGTTGTTCTCAGGGCCACCTGACTTGATGATGGTGGCAATCACCTCCTCAACAGCACAGCCCTGCGTCACACGCAAGCACAACAACACGGTGTCACGTCATTGACGGTGGTGGTGCCTGTCACTCATAAGTGGCAGGCCCTACAAATGGGCTTTGTTGTTTCAGCCGTCACTGTGTGCCACCCCCAGTACTGTGGTTCCCACTAGTGGGCACCACATAGGGCAAACAGGCCTGAACTCTGCCATGATTGTTTGCCAGGATGGTATGAGGCAGGTGTCATGCATGCACAGCTGACATGCATGAGCAAGCAAGGACAGGCTTGCGATGCCATGTGATGCGATGCCATTGTTGCGGCAGCTGATTCGGCTGGCAGTTGGTCTGAGTCAGACTTCAGTTGGTCTGAATCGGACAGCGGCTGGCCGGGGCATAGCGACCCACCTTCTTGGCAGCCACGTGGTCCAGTGCCTTGAGGAAGGCATCATAGGTGATCTTGCGGGCACCCTTGGCCTTCACCTGCAGTGTACACGCAGCATGCAATCACACCGATATGGGAAGGTGGCACTGCACTGCCGGCGGCCAGCTTGGCCGAGTCCATTGCATGCCGTCGCAAAGTCATGCCATGCAATGCCATGCAATTCCACGGCGACTTGCAGCCTCCAGTATCTTGAACACCTGGGTTGAGAGCCTCTCAACCCAGGATGTTTAAGATGCTGGAGGCGAATTGCCGTGGAATTGCATGGCATGGCTTGGCAAGCCGCATGCTGCAAGGCGTGAGGTTGAGCGCTTCTTGACAGCTGGGCTGCAACTGCATGCCCGGGGCTCTTCAGGGGCTCTGTCACGGACCTTTGTGAAGATGAGGTCGATGTCGGTTGATGTGAGTGCCTTGCCCATCAGCTTGGTGTCCTTGCACAGCTTGATGAAGTTCTTGCCCTCCATCTCATCAGCACGCTGCAGGACAGGCGGATCAGCACAGCAGTGCAGCACAGGCGTATTAGTACAAGGCGACAATCATTCCAGCAAGAGGATTTGTGGTCATGCTGTTGCTGCTGGATCCTGCTGCAGCCGACCCTTGAAGTGCACTGGGCTGGAAAATGCCATTCTGCTGAGGCAGGCAGCGTCAGCTGTAGCAGACCCTCAGTGCTGCAGCAGCTGCTGTGCAGGGCCGTTGCATACGTGCTGAGCCAGTACAGGCTTCACCAGCCGTGGGCAGTATGGCGGTTCCCACAGGAAGTACTATACAGCACATGAACAAGGTAATATAGAGCTGATCTTTGGATTCCACCCAAGGCCAGTTGGCAAGCTGCTGATGGTGCAAGCTGCCCTCAACTGCTGGCTGTGCTGGACTCTGGCTACTGCTCATAATATCGTCTGTTAAGCTGCTGGTCAGGCTTTTATAAGGAACATTATACATCGTGAGCGTACCTGGGAGGATCCAAACGAAGCAAAGGCGTAGAAGGCTGTCTTGAGATCTCCTGCAGGAAACAACAGCCCCAGCACAGGGTCAGCTACTGCTACTGGCTGCAGCGTTTGCAGTCGCAGGTTCAAGATACGGCTCAAGCTTTTCTTACCATCTGTCTTTGCGTCTACAGGTGCCATGTCTGCGTTGCTTTGCTTGCTTGTCTGTTGTAGCTTGGTTGAGCTGAAGTTCAGCTGCATTAACAAGAGCACTGCAGGTGAATTGATGCAGATACAGATGCCTTGGTCACGTATGTAAAGGTGAAGGGTGTTGGTAGGCAAAGCGTTGCTGGGCAAGGCGCTTGTGTGCAGCTGCCTGGTCAAACTTGGTCATGACATACCTTCAGCGTTTCCTTGTCTGACAAATCACTGCGTAAAAGAAGCTGTGAGGATTGGACACTCAGGTTCCGTGCTTGGTTCAAGACGTCGTTTAGACGTGGCTTTTGTTTCCAGGATACTTTCTCAGAAACTTCGCTCAAGCGTGTGAGAGCGTCCAAATGTTTCCCGGAAACCATGTGAAATGTATTGAGACGAGCCTAAAAATTAATGTTAGAAGGCTGCTCGCAGCCATGAAGGGTACTCGGGGTGCTGCACAGGACCGGCCACACCAAAGTCACACGTCCAAGATCTGGAAGGTGACAGCCCTGCTATAGCGGCCCCTGGCGTGGCTTCCTTATAATCGAGCAACCAAATCTCCTTCCAACCAACCCTACACAGCGTCTGAACCTCAACTTTCCTCTAGCTCTCGGATTCCGGCAACCCCGACACCCGGAAAACGCTTCGCCTAGGCC
This sequence comes from Chlorella sp. KRBP, assembly GCA_004335735.1. Taxonomy (NCBI): domain Eukaryota; kingdom Viridiplantae; phylum Chlorophyta; class Trebouxiophyceae; order Chlorellales; family Chlorellaceae; genus Chlorella; species Chlorella sp. KRBP. The sequence continues at coordinate 803 of QAXK01012740.1, read as the reverse complement.
TGTATCAGGTGGGTATGCCACGTATGTGGTGTGTTTTAGTCCATTGTATGCATGTATTGCACCCACCGGCTCGGAGCTGTCCCTCCATGGCCAGGTGGTGGGGACTGCCCAGCTGCTCCTGGGTGGTCCCTCCCTTCCAACCGGCCCCAAACGAGGCACCCTGCTCTCTTTAGGCCCCTTTAAGAACTGGTTTATAGCTCAGCTGACCATTTCCGCCATTGTTTTGGCAAAGTGCCATGCCGGAAAATTTCTAACAACCCCTGCCTGCTGCATCTGCCTGCCGATTTCCCATTAAACCTCCCAGGCGATGGCAGCAGGTTGGGTGCACGTTCAGGTGAGTGCCTAAATGAAATGCCCCAAGCAGAATAGACTGCATGCCATGGAATGATAGAATTATGCAATTTTTTGCCTGCAGGCTGATGACAACTGGAATGTCCTGCTAAGGTATCAAGGCACTCCTTTAAAAGTCACAGCTCGAAACTGCAGGGGTGTACCAGATGACATCGGTGAGACTTCAGCGCTGCTGCACCTGGACCTCAGCGGGTGCGAGCAGCTAGCCAGCCTGCCGGAGTCGTTTGGGCAGCTGACAGCACTGCAGCACCTGAACCTCAGCGGGTGCGTGCGGCTGCCCCGCCTGCCAGAGTCGTTTGGGAAGCTGCCAGCGCTGCAGCACCTGGACCTCGGGAATTGCACGCAGCTGGCCATGCTGCCGGAGTCGTTTGGCCAGCTGCCAGCGCTGCTGCACCTGGACCTCAGCGGGTGCGTAAAGCTATTCAGCCTGGCGGAGCCGTTTGGGCAGCTGA
>QAXK01012739.1:0-27853 GCA_004335735.1 Chlorella sp. KRBP | reverse complement strand
GTGGGGGGTGGGGGTGGGGTGGGGTAAGGCAGGTGAGAGGGGGGTGTTGCCAGAGGAGGGGTGTATGGGAGGGCATGTGGGTCGCTTGCACAAGAGGGGTGGGAGGGGTGGAGGAGGACGTGAACTGTGCAATGGCAGGCGGGTTGGTGGACAGGTGCGATGATGGTTGGGTGAGTTGGGCACAGCAGCTTTCCCCTGGCTGCAGCGCCCACCAGTGTTGGTGGCCAAGCTCTGGACTGTGGCCCTGATCTCCCTGTGTTGGCACGTGCATTGATGTGTGTTGAGGGTTGAGGTGTTTGCCGAACGTGTACTTGTGTGCGTGTAGAGGGTGACAAGCTTATGGGTGTGTGTTGACAGGGAGCTTGTCAACAGGACGGCCTATGGCATTGTGACCAGGACTTGTTTGTGGGAGCGATGCTGGTGCATGTGTGGGTGCGGTAAGTGACGACGAGGGGACCAACACAATGCGAAGCGAAAAGCATCCACGCACACACGCATGCAAGCCAGCGACAAGAGCTGAGAGCTTACAACAAACCCCTGTAAGGCCGACACACCTGTGCGTAGCTGACATCAGGGTAGGCGTGGCCATCATCCGCCTCAATCTCATACTGGTCCTGTGCAGGCAGCAGGTGGGCACAGCACGGCACAGCACGGCAGGCACGATACAAAGCAGCACAGTCAGCGATCGCGAGTTGAGAGCTAATCCAGCCATGAACATGATGTTTTGATTTTGTGCAAGGGAAGGTTTGCAACTCTGCCTCAATAGTGCCCACGGCTGGGCATGTGTGCATATACAGGGCTTAGCTGGTGCATGCTCGGCAACTGTGCAAGTATGAACATAAACACAGCAACAAGACATCATGGCGTGTGCTTGTGGTAAGCAACATCCCTGGTGCACATGCGACAGCTGTCAAGGCCATCCTGACAGCATCCCTGAAGGTGCCATAACATGCCCTCACCCTGCTGGCCTTGTGGCGCTGGATGCGGCCCATCAGGCCCCCTGTGTTGTGTGAGCGCTCACTCACTCTGCGGGAGCAACAGCATGCGTGCAGTGTCGGTCAGCGGGTGCAGAGCATCTGCTGTAGCTGTTGGAGCTACTGCAGTTGACCCAAGGTTTGACACTACGGTGATGCGCTGCAAAACGCGGGCTCATAGAACATGCTATAAGACTTTTTTTTATGTTTTTGACCTACGTGTCGACATCTGCGCCAGTCTCCAGGTCTGCTCCATGCTCTGACAGGCTAGCAGAGCTCTCGCCCTTCTTCTTGCGGCCAAGGCTCAGCAGCTTCTTCATTCCCTTCTTTTTTGCTGGCACGCTGCTGTCTGCAGCGTGGTCTGCTGCGTAAGCGCTGCCGTTCTCACTCGGAGGCCCTGATGCCTCGCGGTGCTCCAGGCTAGCATCAGTCAGGTTGCCCGAGCTCCTGTTCCTGAGCAATCCCTTGAGAAAGCCACTTCCTGACTTCTTCATCTTGCTGCTGTTGTTACCATTGGCATGCTCAACGACCCTGCCTTCGTGAGAAGGTTTGTCCCCATCGTCTGCCAAACTATAATGCTGCATGGCTTCTGTTTTGACGTGATCAACTACTGAATTGTCTCTGTGGGCGAGCTCTGAAGTACCCATGGCTTAGGGCCAGCGGGTGCCCGAGTGACAACCACTTGCTGGCGCGCGTTAGGCTCGAAGCAAGGGACACTCAGGCGTGTGTAATCAAACAGAAGCAGTGCGATCTCTCCGAGAGCCGTCAGGATGGAAGTGGTCTCTTGTGAGTTGCGTCAACCACTGCAACGAACCGGGTTTTGTGTTTGGCAATAGCCAAGTGTTATGGCTTCAAAAAACTACTTGCAAATGATTACAAACATTATATCAACAATCACAAAATCAAGAATGCATGCCGCATCCCGTGGTGGCGCAAAATGCACCATGTGTCGGGATCTGTCTTCCTCCACACCACGACATTCACAGGCCGACTTCAATATAGCGACATGAAGGTAACGATAATAAGGAGCGCCACACACAAGTTGCTGCTGCTGCATGTTGCAGCCTGCAGTAAAGAGTCAATCCAAGGCACCACCCTGTGCTGCTGGCTGAGCTGGGGGCCCAGCAGCTGCTCGTATGGCCCTTCTTTGAATTGCCAGCCACTGCTTTGGAAGGTGCAGTGCTGGCGTCAACAAGGAAACACGGCAACGTTGTCGAGGGCAAGTCCTTGTGCAAAACACGCAAAATCAGAGCCCTGCAACAGCCGTTGGGCCGTGTGACGGTCAGTCGCAACAGCAAGGCCACACCCGTTACCACAACACTGGTGTGTGCTGTGCAAAGGGGCCGCCTGCTGTCACCCTTCAGGCAGCATAGTGCAGAAGAGTTCGACCCAGCCATGTGACACAACATGGGCTGGGGCGACCCAGCTGTGGAATCATAAACAAGGCTGCAGGCAAGGCAGCCATTGCACGGTGACGAATGCCAAGTTGATCTCCAAAAGTGGGCTTGCATCACCATCCACTCATTCCAGCCACAAACAGCGAGTGAACAATCCTCACGAAGCTTGCCGAAAGGCCAACCCTTCTGTCACTGCACAGCTTCATTCTACCCAGCGCGCCCCCCTGCATGTGCGCTCCATCCCCTCACAATGCCACTCAAGCAACCAAGGTACCGGCTACGCGAGGCACCACCAGCCTGTAGGTACCGAGACTCCGTTCTCAACACTGCCACATAAGTGACGATGCCCACACCGCAATGGGCATCACAGGAGCCCTGCCTTCAGTGCTGGGGCCCAAGTCAATGCCGAGGCACAACACCTGCTGGTCACAACCACACAGCCTGAGCACTGCACGTGCAACTTCAAAACCTCAACACGGACAGCATAGGACTGAGCAAACGCCCAGTGCTGAAATGACGGAGGCGGAGGGACGTGTGCAGGACAAAGACATGCGTGTACCCACCGATGCTGCCATGTGAAGCACCCATGGTTGAGTGATCAGCACACTTTCCAGGAGCACTGTGCAGTACAGGATGCCAAGGAAGCAAGGCATCTACAACCAGTGTCCTATTCCTGTTCTGAGACAACACGTGCACACACCACACGCACACACTTGCCCTGTGTCTACATGCACACGGGACACACACAACCACGCAAGGCACACGAACATAACACAACATCTGGTGCAAGCACTTGCAGTCCAGCCAGCCGCAAGGCACAAGGAATGGCACCAAAAGAGTGCAAGTGAGGATCGGCTGGGCACATGCACACCACACCAGCCAAGGTGCCCTCTGCTGCAAAGCATACTGGTAAGGGGCACGAGCCGGGGCATGCCTTTATGCTCAGCAACCAACCAATGATCCCCTGGTGAAGCGGCTTCACAGCCGACGGGGTCAGCGAAAGGGGCCGCGCTGTGCTGGAAGGCAGCTGTCTTGTGCGTGGCTGCCACAGCAGCCTGTGTCCAAACCAAACCAACCCTGACTGCATAACACTAGCCCTACACAGTCCACCCTGTTCCCCATAAGCGCACCCTGTGACCCACGACGTGAACAAAAATGCTTCGACACAACACACCAAAAACTCCAGCAGCAGCAGCAGCAGCAGCAGCAGCCAGTCCAGCCATCGCCGACGCCAACCACTGAGATTGAGTGCTGTGGGGCGTGCCTGCTTGGCAGATGGATGGGAGTGCGCAACAAAAAGGGCCCCACAACACGATGTGGACAACCCTACACCGTCAAATGCCTCTGACGCACGGCGAACGGCAAGGAGCAGCAGTAGGGAACCCCTTGTGTGCAACACATGACATGCACAAACAAAGCGGATGATGAGACCCGACAGTCACATTAACAAGTGTGCATGCATGGCAGCAGAGCAGCACTGGAATCACCCGTGGGTATACAACATCGCCCGGGCAAAACTGTGCTATTATGCCGGGCTTCCAGCATGCAGGGAACTATGTGAGAATCTAGATGGCGGCCACACATGTGGGCGGCAGCGAGCCAACAAACACCCGACATGTCGCCAGCCACGCGCAGATGTCACTTGAGCCGCCTGCACGACACTCACTCGTGGTGTCAACAAGCCACACGGGAAACAGGACTGGGTTCCTGAACGCGCCCAGCGGGGTGCTCCTATCCTGTGCACGACATTTCATGAGTGCACCGAGCGTGAGCGGCGTGCTGAGCCTGAAGGGCGAGCCAGCCGCATTGCGCGACAGAGCATTCTTGACGGCTGCAAAGGGCTGTCAGCGGCCAACAAGCCACGCAGCAGAGGTCGACATGCTGCAAACAGTAGCATGAGTGTGGCACACACAACCCTTTCAAAGCTGCCACTACGAGAGACCAGCACGCAAAGAGGTCAGCACATGGGTGGGCCGCCTTTGCAGATGTGCAAGTCAATCAGCGCCCACCTGTGTGTGCGCCTGCACAGCCGGCTTGTTGTGCATTCCCTCATCAGCAGGAGACGAGCAGCAAACGCAACCTGCACAGGAGTTCCCCATGGACGGACAACACACCAATCCAGGGCCGCCACCCCACACGCATGGACACACTATGTACACGCCAGCCCCCACGCATAACACAGCTACCTACCACCATACGTTTGCTCTACCGACAACCCACTGTATGCACCACCAAAGTCACTTCAGCCTTTCTACCTGATGACCCACACACCCCTGTCTGCAGTAATGAAATGTGGAACTCTCGACATGCCTGCAAGCTGCTACATGCAGTCAACACGCACGGCCAGGACTGTCGCGCACACCGGACTGTGGCCGAGGGGCAAACAAACAGGAAACACTCTGGTACCCCTGCCAGGCTGCCGGAAGCAACAGGACCGGCTGTGCTGCCACGAAAGTTGTGCTGCCATGAAAACGCAATGACAGACGATGGCGAATTGCCCTGTGCTTCCTGCTGTGTGCCCACACAGCCAAACAGCCGAGACAGCTACGAGCTGAACAAGCGCTTGTGATATGTGCACAAGTGCCAGGCACACACGCAACAGATAGCCCCACACAGCTGCGTTGGCTGGAAGGCTACGACAACTGTGCCTTTCCTCCCCAACTCTCTCTAGGCAACCCGCAGGCTGCTGTGGGATGCGGCAGGCACTCCGCAGCTGAACAAGAGTGCAGACGCGGTGTGGGACAGATATGCCAACCCAGAAGGCGACAGCCTCGTGCTGGGCAAAGTAGCCAGCCACAACAGCTACATGGCCTATGGTCTACAGTTAAGATCCGGTGTGTTGTGTGCATACTAGCGGCCGTTGAGCACAAGCGTGCACACGCCTGCCGACTGGTGGGTTCCCAGGCAAAGCTGGGCTCATAATGCGGCCGTCGATATACACATGGGCCAAGAACCCACAAGACACCGCCACGATGGCGAATGCTATCACTTGCCTGACAGGGTGAGCAAGCTGAGAGGCGCCGGGACATGCTAATGCATGCTGCGCAAACACAGGGGGCTGACACAGCAGGCCCAGGGTCCATGACGCATGGCGCTGCTGCAAGCGCACTGCAGCTGCAAAGCAGGGCTGCATGGCACGGACACTGCCAGCAGCCCGCAGGCACATATGCTGCACATGCAGCTCACCGAACAGGACAACAGGGGAGGGCCGAGCATACGCGGGGCGCACCTCACCCACACACCTGACAGCATGTGCCTGGCAGCAGCCGCTGCAGATGTCCACTGTGTTCCTAGGGCGCGGTGCTATGGTGTGGCTTTTTGGCCCACGCTGCTGCAGGAAGGCATGGCCAACCTGGATGTACAAAGGGTTCGACAGCAGCCAACCCAGGATGTGCGTACTAGCAGGACAGCTGGCCCCACTCTGCGAGCAAAGCAACTAGCACAGAACTGCCCTGCACAAGCCCTGGAAGCAGCATGCACCAACTACGCTGCATGCAGTGCGACAGAGAGACCGACCACTAGACACAAGAATATGACAGTACGAAGAGACAACGAGCGGCAAACAGCAGCGACGACCACTCAACAACCAAGCCCCAACATGACACCCCATGTTCCACACTCGGCTGGGGCACATATGCCAACACAGGGAGTGGGGCAATGGCCCAGCACCAAGAATTTGGTACACATCATTTTATCGTCAAGTCAGTATTGTCAGTCAGTCAGGTCAAGGAAAGTCAGCGAAAATCATCCATCAGTTAGGACAGCAGTGTGTTGGTCAATGCAGCTCAACAGTAAACAGCACAGTGCATGCGGGCACAGTCCACTTACGTAACCATGCTGGCCCAGCCCTGTGTGACATCAGCAATCACACAAATGCCAGTGTCTGCAGAAGCGCTTGGATGGTGTGTCGCGGAGCCCCAGTGCCACTGGAGCGTGGACGGCCTCTGGAGGTGCTCCCAGCCCTGCTGACGCCAAACATGCCAGAGCACCAAACATGCGATGCCCGATAAACACGCCTCCCACCCCCACCCCCTACCCCACCCCATGCCCCAGACAACCAGAGGCGAGGCCCTGCAAAGTGTCCTCGATGCCCAGACACAACACCACAGCCAGGCACCATGCGATGTGCTGTGCAGCCTCAAGGAGTGGAAACCAGGACCCCGAAAAGCAACAGACATGCAGCAGAACCAGTGCGCGACACGGCAACAGCAGAGGGTGCACTGCACACATGCTGCTGGTGTGCCGGCCACTGCCATCACCAACCCCCAACCATGGCACCCTGCAGCAGCCACCCACACCTGTGCAGCACAGGCACCTCCAACCTCTGCAGATCAGCACGTACGGGGAAAAACTGCTGATGACAACAGCGGAGGCAGCTTCATGCCTGGCTGGTTTATGCGTTGGGTGGGACCCCTGGTGCCACAGGGACCAACGCGGTCCACTGCTGCAGCCGGCCAGCTGCTTACATGCAGTACAACTTCTCCTCAATGTGAGGGGGGATGGGCTTGATCTCTGTACCCAGCTCCTGCTCAATCTTGTACCTGCACAAACATGCAGACAGTGTGTGGTTGTGTAAGACCCAGCATGGTCGACGTCCACCTTCCAGACGCTTGGCAAGCAAGCCGACTGACAAGCACAGCCACTAAACAGGCAAGGGCAGCAGCAGAGTGCCGTTGAACACCGTCCATGGACTGCCATAACTCCCAGACCTGCATCGATGCTTTGAACCCGCCTGCAGCACTGCCGAAAACACCCACAGTGCACAGCACACTCACAGGTTGATGCGGTCGTCATAGGTGATGAGGTTCACGGCCAGGCCCAGATGGCCAAAGCGGCCGCTGCGGCCCACGCGATGCAGGTATGTCTCACTGTTCTTGGGGAAGTCAAAGTTGATCACGACATTGACGCTCTGGATGTCAATGCCACGGGTGAACAGATCTACAGCAGCAGGCAGGCAGCAAGAGCACACACAACAGATCAGTCAGCTCCTGCTGCAGCACCAACAGCCAAGCCATGCTCGACCTCCCAACCACTCGTCATGGCATGCAGCTCAGGTCCACAGCACATGAGCGACATCAGCTAGCTGGACATGCCAATACATACAAAGCACAAGCTGGTGGGACCTGGGGCAGCGGCCACCCACCAGATGACACCAGGTTGCGGCACAGCCCATTGCGGAAGTCGTGGAAGACACGGTTGCGGTGGCTCTGCAGCATCTTGGCGTGGATGTAGAAGCAGCTGTAGCCCAGCTCCGTGATCTTCTTGGCGAGCAGCTCCACGCGGTTGACGCTGTTGCAGAAGATGATGGACTGGTTGATGCGCAGCTTGCTGAACAGCGTGTTGAGGCAGTGCACCTTCTGGCGCTCCTCCACAAAGGCGTAGTACTGTGTGACACCCTTCAGCGTGAGCTCGTCCATGAGGTTGATGATGTAGGGCTTGCGCAGGAACTTCTCCTTAAACTGCTTGACCGTCACTGGGAAGGTCGCGCTGAACAGCATGATCTGGCGGTCCTCGGGCAGGAAGGAGATCAGCTGCTCAATCAGCGGCTGGAACTCAGGGGACAGCAGCTTGTCGGCCTGCAGTGTAGGAGAAGCACGGGAGGAATGCGCAACATGAACAGTGGGTCTTCTGCAGGAGGCTTTGCAGGAGCCCTGCGGTGGCACAATTGCTGCAAGCAGTCCACCATGCGACAGACTGATCGAATGTTGAAAAGCCAACCACAAAGGACGTGGCCGCTGTGCTCCACAGCAACATGGCATAGTGGAGACATTGTGGCTGAAGGTGGTTGCCAGCCTTACAGTTGTCACACGGCCACACGTCCCAACCAGCCCCGGTGCTCACCTCATCCATGACCAGAATCTTGCAGGCATGCAGCTTGCAGACACCCTTGTTGGACAGGTCCAGGATACGTCCTGGGGTCGCCACGACCACGTGAATGGTCTGGTACAGCCTCATGATGTCGTCCTTCAGGCTGGTGCCTCCTGTGGTGACCATGACCTCCACATTGGTGTGCTTGCCCAGCTCCCTGCACACCTGTGCAGTCTGCAGGGCCAGCTCCCTTGTGGGCACCAGCAGCATGGCTGCAGGACAGCAATGGGCAGACAGGACAAACCAACACACGAGCAATATGAGATACAGCTCAGGCGCTTCATGGCACAATGGTGCAAGCTGATCACTGCAGACACCAGATGTCAACTCACTACTGTCGAGTCTGTCCAACCAGCCAGTACCATAATTAGAGAGACAAGCGTCAGCTACTGGAAGGAGTCCATGGGCTCACACGCCAGAGGTTGCACCATGTCCTGTCTACGGCACCCACAACTGCCCAGCTGATCTATGGGTATTGTATCTGTGCTGGCAATCATGCTGGGGCCACTGCGCACCTTGAATCTCAGGCTTGGTGGTGTCAATCTTCTCCAGCACTGGGATGCTGAAGGCTGCTGTCTTGCCTGTGCCATTTTTGGCCCTGGCCAGGATATCACGACCTGTCAAGGCAATAGGTATGCTCTCCTCCTGGATGGGAGATGGCTTCTCAAAGCCCTTCTCATAGATGCCCATGAGGAGTTCCCTCTTGAGGAAGTAATCCTCAAAGTCATGGCCCTTGGTTGCTGTCACATCCTGCAAGACAGAAGGTTGCGAACAAAGCGCATGAGAAGCTGCGCGCATAACGTGCTTGTGATCAGGAGCCATGACCCATGCGGCAGCATACAGGCCCAGACAGCAGCTGCAACAGCAGCACCAGCCCAGCACCCACACAGCCCATGATCTGGGGGTTTGTTTGATGCCCCATATGAAGATCAAGAAAAAACCGCTGGGATCACAAGTGCACAGCGTTGGGCGGTGGTTTTGAGAACTCTTGCTGTGCAACAATGGTGATGCCGTCGTGCAACCATCCTGAAGTCAGGCAAAGCCTTAGAAAGCCAGCACAAGACAAAAAGGCAAGCTGGTGCACAACGAGAGCCAAAAAACACAAAGAACCAGCCTCCCCAGTGCACCACGGAGAGGCACCCGGCCTACTTGCCTCTGTGCGAACGCGGGTATCCTTTGGAGGCAAGTTTAGCTTCGTCTTCCAGTCACCTCCCTCAGCACCAGCAGCTTGAGCCATGGCCAAGACACCACTGAGAGCAGAAGAAAAGACGAGGCTTGAGACGAGAAGAAGGAGCGAGCGTGTGTGCGTAGAAGGCAAAAGATTGCTTTGTACCACAGCGAAAGTCGCTTGGGAATGTTGGAAGGGCGGGGATGCGTTCGCCACTCGCCAATGAACCAAGGGAAGCCACCTGAAACCTGCTTGAAACCTCTGCGTACGCGAGAGCTTAGTGGCTGACTGCCGGCTCTGCAATGTTGTTTCGGTGCTGGTGTGCTTGTTTGGGGCCTGCCCAACAAGGACAGCTTCTTGTGCAGCCTAGGGCAGTGATGTGATCTGGGCTTGTCATCTACCTCTTGTGGGACGGCAGTAAGCTGGCCATAACTGCAAGATACCGTACAGTTTGCGCATTTGTGCATTCTGTGCTGGGCGCAGCTCCCTTGCAGCACAACTTAGAGGCAAGGCCCAAACCTGATCATGGGGCCAGAGGGGCCAGAGAGGGGGGGGGGTCAGTTCCAGGGGCTTGACCAAGGTAATGGTGCGTGGCAGCATGACTTGAGCAACAAAGAGGAGTCTAGCAACTCAGTTGACTGCAATATCCTCAGCTGCTGTGCCTGATGAAAGCTGCCAGGCCTGCTGGTCAGCTCATGAGTGCATGCCCGCATCTTCTTGTCCGTTCTTCTTTCGATGCCCACATCACGTGACATTGTCTGTCGGTGCCAGTGACAAGCGGGATGCATTGCTGACAGGAGGTTGTGTGGCGTGAAACACATTGAGTGTTGTCATAGCCTGGGAATACCATGGGCCACAGTTTCTTGGTGCAGGGTGATGCATGTGTGTGGCACAGCCACTGAGTGACAGGCATGATATTGGATGTCACAATGGCAGGTGCCATCACAGCACTAGACCACCACTATGGTGTGGGACTCCTGGATTGGCCGTTGCCACAACATACGATTGCTCAGGGCTTGGCAACCTGCACAACATCCTCCAGCACACACACTGACACAAGGGCGCATCTCAGCTGCAACTGCACACCAAAGCCCTAATACAACAGCGAGCACGTGGAGTGTAGGCCCTTACCACCGTAGGAGCCCTGCAATATCAATGGCAGTGATCAACGTTGGTGACTGATGACCAAGAATCGGCCGTTATCACGCATTGCTGGGGCAGCTTGCCAATCTGTCTGCAGGGTGCCAACCCCAGCGCATCTGCTATGTGCTGCTTTCACCCTACACAGCCTGCTGCTTGAAGCGCTGCTGCTGCCAAGAAACCCCTGCGCATAGCTTGGCAGCTGGCCAGCTGGCTCCTAGCTGAGTGCAGATACGCTGCTGCTGCATCTGCCTGGCAAGCCTCGCACTGCAAACTGGCAGTCACAGCAGCCAGGGCCCAATCAAGGTCCTTGGATGCAGCCTGCAGCCGTTGTTGCAGTCGGGCTGCACATTCACCAGGGGACCCATCACTGACAGGCACATGCCCAACACAAGAGGGTGTTGAGGTGCTACAACCCCTGTCCTGTCCATTACCATGTCTGTGTGCTGCACAGCCAAAGAGAAACTGAGCACAGCATGCGCACGTATCCACATGCTGCTGCAGCAGCTGCAGCGACTGCGCTTCGCAACTGCCATCGACGCAGCGTGATGCTTGCACATGCTGCAGGACAGCAGCTGCGCAGAGCCAGCTGCTGTGACACCAGCTGCTGTGGCATGTACAGCACCGACTGTAGGCTGCTGCCTCGAGCCACCCATGCAAGCCCAGCAGCCCGCACAGCAGCTCTGGTGCTGCCATAGGGCAATCCTGCATGCTGTGCTGCTGCACCCCAAGCTCCCCGTCCACCTGCTTGCCTTGGGCTGCTTGCTGCATGGAACCCGCACAGTCTGCACTGCGGTCAAGGGCTGTGGCTGCTGTGCTGCAGCTCAGCAGTGTCCTGAGGAGCTGTGAGCACAGCTCTGTATCAACCTGGGAGCCACTGAAATCCATGCGGCCATGTTGCGTCACCTGGTGCTGCAAGCTCTGCTGTCCGGGCTCCTCGTGGAGGTGATCACCTGTGCTGTGGCTGCCTACAGTCAGGTGTGCTGCTGGCTGTGGTGCTCTGAGCGAGGCAGCTGTGCTGAGTGGGAGGCCCAGGTCACTGCCCGAGTCAAGCTGGGCGCTGGCTTCCGTAATTTGCTGTAGTGCACATGCCAGCCACTTCTGGTGCAGCGCAGAATCACCCGCTGTTGGCTGCTGCACCTCGCTCACAGAACGTGATGCCCACGCCTGCGGTGCGACCACCGTGCCAGTCCCTCCTGCATGCTCTGGGGTGTCACCAGCATCAGGCCTGCCTGTGTACTGAAGCTGCGTGCATGCGGCATGCGACAGAAGCTGAGCTGTCCTGCTGGTTGCCAACAGAGGGCAGGCCTTGCGATACACAGCCTTGTCTTGTGCACGTGGCCACAGGCGCATGTGCAACAGCAGGGCAGCGGCCTCGAGAGCCACGCATGCTGGCTCCTGCACGTCAGCACACGCTGCATGCTGCAGGCGCTGCTGACCGGCAGAATGCTGTACAGGCACGTTTGAGTCCCAGGGCTGGCTGCAGCTGCAGGCACCTGCAGACACCCTGCGCGCACATCCTGCTACTAGATGATGCAGGAAGCCTTGGATGCTGGCTTCTGCTGTTACATCCACTCCCAGAGAAAGGTGCATGGAGCTGCCCTCCACGTCACCACAGGGGTCGCCTGCGACGCCTGCAGTGACCTGGGTGGTGCTTGCCGCAGCCTCTGTTGCTGTGTCTTCCCCTGGTGCATGGGGCATGGCAGCAGCCTGATGCACCCAACCCCTGGGGATGTACAAGCAGTCCCCTGCATGCAACACCGCCTGCATGCAACCACTTTGTGCATCGGCGGCATCTGTGGCATCTGCAGTAGGTGGCCTGCACTGCAGCTCAGCACAGCCCTGCTGCCCTGGTGCTACCGCTTGCGGGACTCCTGCTGTGTATGGGGCGCCTGAGGGCGCATGCTGGCGCTGGTGCATGTCGGGTGGCTGCACTGGCAAACGTGGCTGGTGCGTCAGGGGCAGGGCTGCATGCTGTGGCGGGCCTATCAGCCACGCCTTACTGCCGGACAGCTGCAGGACAAACACGTCGTGGTCGTCGTAGTGCTGCATCAAGCCCTGGGCACCTGCAGGCAGGCCATGCGCAGGCAGCGAGTGGGGGAGGCAGGACTGAGTCACCTCATGACAAGGGTGTGCCTCTTCACTTGCGTAGGACTCAAGACAGTCAACATGCTCAACATGCCCAGCACACACTGTGCCATGTGGTGCCAGCAGCAGGCACCGAGAAGTGCATTGACACTGGCAGGTGGGTTGTGTCAGCGGCTCATTGGGACCCTCCTTGATGCACCAAACACGAAGAGGCACAAGGCTCTGCCAGAGGCCCACATCACTCACCAGCTGGTGTGATATACAGGTTTGCCCCAGCGTGCAGCCCGGTCTGTGCCTCTAGTGCTTCAGCCAGCAGCCCCACTGCAGCGCAGCGCTTGGGCATGTCCCTCACCACCACTGTGAAGCCCGAGTGCAGGGCTGCCAAGCAGCTCTCAGCACTCAGTGGACCCACAGGTGCATACAGCTCCTCTCGTGGCAGCACTGTGTGCCCTGCTGCCGCAGGAGCCCTGTTGGCATCGCTAGCGAGGCTGCTTGAGCTACGTGCCCCTCCCTGTGGGTGCTGCGACACAGGCTGTTGATCGAGCTGGGCACAGGGGTGCTGCAGCACTGCAGGCCCATCGGATCCTGCTGGGCCTGCTCTGATGATGCGTACGTCATTGTTTGCCTGCAACGGCTGCAACAGTTGACCCCCCTTGTGCATCTTGTGGAGCACCTGCATTGTTTGTATTCAGAGAAGTGTGCAGAGGCAGAAGCACAAGTGATGTGTGCACGATGCAGACCTTTGGGAGAGTAGCACACCCACACATAGCACCCAGCACACCAGCCCTGCCGTGCATAGAGAAGTCAGGATGCAGTCACACACCAGCACTAGCCACCCGTACTATGCACCACATGCTGCACCATGCACAGTCAGGCCTTCTATTTCACTCGATGAGCCATGTTCACACACCTGAACTGGGTCGTCCAAGTCAGCAGGCAGCACAGGGCAATGCACTGCCGCAGGCAGCAGCTCATTCAGTGCACTGCGTGGACTCAGCAGCACTGCCAGCGCCTGAGCAGCACTGCGGCCAGCAGGAACTTCTGCTGTTGTGGCATCTGCAAGGGTGTCTTGCTGCTGCTGCTGCTGCTGCTGCTGCTGCTGCTGTTGTTGTTGTTGTTGCTGCTGCTGCGCCGTCGCCACCTCCATGCGACTAGCGACAATGGTCGGTACCTCTGGGCTGCTGCCTTTGGTCGGTGCCCTGTACAGCACAGGCTGTGTCTCCCAACATGCAGTCAGGAAGTGCGGTATGAAGCTCGCCTGTCCAAGCAAGCTTGCGAAGCAGTCGGGCACTGTGCTGCCCATCTGCGTTGCCGCAAGGCCCATGCCTTTATCCGTTGGTGCATTGCGCTGCAGACAACCCGTTGCTGCTGCAGCTCCTGCCGCTGCTCGTGCCATGTCATTAACTGCAGCTTCTGCCGCCTGTATGCTTGCTGCCGCTGATGTGCTTGTTGCTGATGTGTGCTGCAGTGGTGTCAGGCCTGCATGTGAGCACAGGTGCTCAAGTACGCCAGCCTCCATTGTGAGCCTGCATGCGCATGCACCCCCAACAGAAGAGGCTCTGAGGCGTCAGTAAGCAGCAACAGATGAGAGCAGTTGGCATGCCAGTCGTACGGACGCTTGGACTGTCGATGCATGTGGGCTGACAGGCTGCATGCCGGAGGTATGCATGCAGTCCGTTGACTCTGCTACTATGATACAAGCTTGCAGGGTCACGGGTGCTCCGTTGAGAAAAGGCGGTGGGCAGCAATGCCCTGACACATTTGTCTGACGCACACCTCATGAGCAGTGCTGCGCCATCCTGCTTCTGAGCATCTGACAGCAGCTGCCAGCATGGCCCGGGCAAAACCTGAAGCGTGACACCATGCAAAACAGCAAGCAGAACAGCAAAAGGAACTTTGATTTCACAACTTCAGCACAATGCATATGATGGTTGGGCATGCATTATGAACGAGTGCCTGTAACTGCAGGACCTGTTGTGCAATCCACATGGTTTCCTGCATTCAATGTGCACTCGGCATCCAAGACAGCCTGCAGAGGCCCCGTTGCCCCTCCCAACCAGCCCCTGCCCCACACATGCATGCTGAATGCACCACCACCCCAACATCCATCAACCACACCACACCACACCACTGTCCTAGACAACAACCCCCTCCAACCACCACCACCACCACCACCTCCATCACCCAGGCACACCTGCAGCAGCGCCAGTGCTGAGTCAGCAGCAAGACTCGGGTCCAGTCCACCAACCGCAGGGCGTGCTGCACACGGCTCCAGCAGGAGGGCTGCAAGCAGCTCGAGGACCAGGGGCAGCAGGTCCTGCTGTAGGCAGTACTGTGTGCTGGCAGCTGACCCTGTGGATGCAGAGTCAGCCAGCCCTGCAAGCAACACACCATGTGTGTGAAAGGCTGCTGGTGTCCTGACGCATTCAGGCCAGGGGGCGCGTGTATGTGTGCCATCTGAGTTGCTTACAGACCATTCAGTCACATGCAGGCTGAAAAGGTTGCTGGCACCCTGCAAGAGCATGGACAGTGTCTGCAACTGCAGCTGGTGGGGCGGGATGCAGCGATCTGTTGCTGCCTTGGCTGGATGATGTAACACACCTGAGTGGTGCTTGTGTCTCTTGCAGGGGTGTATGCTGGGGTCTGCGCAACAAGACTGGAGCAGCATACAACCAGCTCGTATGCTTCCAGCTTCAAGCAAAGCCTGGAGGCATACAGTGGCATGCAGGAGTCAGCACACGGAAGACCCATGTCTCATGCTGCACCGAGGCTCCCATACATGGCTCCCGTACTTCAACTATACGACAATGCAACCACTGCCATGGACAGCCAGGGGCAAGGGACTGTGGGTGTAAGACGCACACAAACAAGAGTGGCTCTGTTGTATCTTGCCGTCACCTGCTGAGACTGTCCAGCTGCAGCACATAACCACAGCTCTTATAGACAACCGCAGCAGCACCAGTGTGGCTGTGTGCGGCCAGTGATAGGGGGCAGCAACAAGGTGACGGTGCACATGAGACTGCATGCGGTGTGTGACACGGGATCGCCCACATACCTGCAACCCATCTTGGCTTATGATGAGACTTAGTGCAGCCTCGACAGCAGCTTCTGCGCATTCGAGCTGTGCGGGTGTGAGCTGCATGTGAGCAGCATAGCTGCACTCCTCTGTGCCTTGCAGTTGCATTGCGGGGACCATGTGCTGCACCACGGCTTCGACTAGGCCAGGGCACTCAAGCAGCTCACGGTGCTGCTGATAGCTGCCCAAGCCATAGCATGTCAATGCCTGTGGTGAGAGATCATACAGTCAGACTGCGTCAGGACTGCATGTAACAGGCTCATCCGCTGCCGAACTGTCCAAGCTTGCCTGATGCAGCAGTGCAAACGCATGAGCCTACTTCAGTGTGCAGGACCGTTGAGAGTACAGCCAGCGCACCTCCAGCGCACCTCCACCTCCATCGGGACCCTCAACCTGCAAGTCGTACACAACACTGCTGGGTGCCACGAGCACACTCAATGCTGCGATAGGACATGAGAATCAAACTGTAAGACATCTACATCTACAAAAATGCAAGACATCTACCTACATCTGCAACCCCACCAGTACTCACCAGTGCCTGGCACCATGACGTGGGTGACTCCATTTGATCTGTAGGGTCTCTTCATGGACGTCTGCGGCAATTGCACACCAGTGGAGCATGCTGTCACCGCCTCGTGCAGCAAGCGTATGATTGTCTTAGTCTTAGTTTAAAACCTAGCAAACGCACCCTAGATGCCTTCTTGCAACACAGCTTCACCCTTGCACGTGGATGACAGGAATGTACAAGGTATAGTGCGCTGGCCGAAGCGAAGCCGCATGATGCGTCGCACTCATCGTTGTTGTTTGTGATTCTGCAGTGTTGGATTGATATAGCATCAAAACGTTGTCAACACCAGACCCCAATCAGGTATAAGCTTGAATTTCTGCCAGCAACCTGACTGCTGCTTGGCCCGATCAGGGGCCTGGAAATGCTTCCAACAACTTGGATTATTGTCTTAGTGAACAGCTGCTGACGTGGGAGCCATTCGCGTCATTTGAACCAAGCAGTAGGCGAGGCGAGCAGATACAACAGTCCGAGCGGCCTCCACTGCGGGTTCATCGCAGCGTACTGCGTTTTATCTTTCTTTGCAGTATATTGCCGGTTGTCCGCAAGAGAAGATAGCGCAGAGCAGCACAAGGCAGGTGCTGAAAACCATCAGCAGCACAACCTCAGGCAGGCTGTGAAAAGTGGATCCAGTGACTCGCCGCCCTGGTCGGGCTGCGAAAGGTTCTAATCAGGGGTCACCAAGCAGGTCACCGACCAAGAGCAGGCTCAACGGGAGCTTTGCAAACTCCCTAGAGGCCATGGCTGACGCCAAGGCCAACACCCCTGAGGAAGGGGTGAATGTCAACGTCATCCTGCGTTGCAGGTGAGCATGCACACACATTTGGCCTCAAAATATTTTGTGGTGATGTGCAAGGGCAGAGCTCCAGTCATCAGGTGCATCTGGCTCAGCCCACTGTTTCCTTGGTTGTTGTGCTGTGCTGTAGGCCTCCCAATGCGCAGGAGATCGTGGAGCGTGCTCCACAGGTCATTCAGTGCAATGAAACACTGCGGGAGGTGACGCTGTATCAAAACATGAGCGGCAAGTCCATGAGCCGCACTTTCCGCTATGACAAGGTGACAGGCTATCTGCAGCTGCACCGCGAGCTGCACCACTGTGCTGAGCCTCAGTGACTGGCATGCAAGACGTACCAGAGGGGATGTGGCTGACAAAACAGCAGCTGCTACTTGCTCGTATGCTACAACAACAGCTGCCTGTCTGTGTATCAAGCATGCTGTGAAATTGTTGCTGTCGCAGGTGTTTGGCCCTGACTCGCAGCAGGCGCGCGTATACCAGACAGCCATCTCACCCATTGTCACGGAGGTACTGGAGGGCTTCAACTGCACCATCTTTGCTTACGGTCAGACGGGCACTGGAAAAACATACACCATGGAGGGTGGGCCACGCAACAGCGTTGACGGCAGCAACATGTCAGCAGAGGCGGGCATCATCCCACGGGCCATCAAGCAGATCTTTGATGCCATTGAGTCTGACGACGTCACAGACTCGTCCGTCAAGGTACGCACACGCAGCAGTTGCTTTGCATGCCCAGAGTTCGTGTGCAGCTGTCAGCATGTGAAAAGGGCATGGCTGAACAAATAGCTGCATCTGCAGCATGCTAGCCTGGTGCAGCAGAGCCCACAGTGTCATTTGTGCGATCCGTACACATGGGATACATCCAGAGTGCAGGACATGCCTGACTTCGTCAATATAACTGGTGTGTGGTGCAGGTTTCATACATGGAGCTGTACAATGAGGAGCTGACAGACCTGCTGTCGATTGACAACGACAAGGAGAAGCGCCTTAGGCTGCTAGAGGACCGCAGCGGGGTTGTCGTGCAGGGCTTGGAGGAAGTGGTGGTCAAGAGTGCAGCAGGTGCGGCAACAGCAGACACATATTTTGGAAAGTACTGAGCAGGATTGGCTTCAATTAGGCTGGGTACAGAGGCCAATTGGAAGACATGGTGTGCAGCTTTGGTGGCACGTCATGCGCGCACATGACCGAGTTTGTCTCATGCCAGCCCTGCTCGCATGTGGGGACGATCACCACCATGCTGGCGGTACCATGACCTTCAGTGTGCTGCTGCTTTTTGTGTTGAGCAGAGATCTACCAGGTGCTGGACCGTGGCACTGCCAAGCGTCGCACAGCAGAGACGCTGTTGAACAAGAGCAGTAGCCGCAGCCACAGCGTGTTCACAATCACCATCCATATGAAGGAGACCACGCCAGAGGGCGAGGATGTCATCAAGATCGGCAAGCTCAACCTGGTCGACCTGGCAGGCTCTGAGAACATCAGCAGGTGCAACGCTCTCGCAGCAGACGAGCATGCCATGCGCAGCAGCAGCCCATGCACACCGAGGCGCACCAATGTGATTACAGCTGCTGGAAGACGCCAGCCAGGCATGCCGTGCGGGTGTGCAATGATGCCCTGCATGTGTGTGCCGGGTTCAGGTGGCCTGTATTTTTGACCGCCAGCCTTATCCCCATGCTGACGGGGTGTGCTGTGTGTGCAGGTCTGGTGCCAAGGACAGCCGTGCTCGTGAGGCGGGCAACATCAACCAGAGCCTGCTGACCCTTGGGAGGGTCATCACAGCGCTGGTCGAGCACTCTGGACACATTCCCTACAGGTGGGTACGCCACTGCAGTGCATGCAGATGCACAACACCTGGCGCTACTCAGCTGATCCTTGGGAGAGAAGTAACACAAGAGCATGTGTGTCACAGTAGGAGTGGCATAACCCGTCAAGCTCTGTACGTCACAGTTGAAAGCACACGACTGTCGTCTTGCTTTGCACAGGGACTCCAAGCTCACGCGGCTGCTGCGCGACTCACTGGGTGGGAAAACCAAGACATGCATCATCGCCACTATTGCCCCCAGCGTGGTGTGTGCTGAGGAGACGGTCAGCACCCTGGACTATGCACACAGGGCCAAGAACATCCGCAACAGGCCTGAGGTATGTGTGGTGGGCTCAGCTGTGTGCGTGGCATCAAGCGCACATGCGTGCATCCTGGTGGCAGTGTGCTCTCAGCACACACGGTGGGAAGTCATGCATGGAAGGCAACATGTGCCTGGCAGTGCTCCTCATCTGCAAACGAGCGGGTTGTTGTGTGCTGCTGCATCAACAGCCTTTGCAGACTGTGATCGTTGCCTGGCCCTACGGGGCAGATGTCCTGACAAGGTTCCGGGTGTGCTGAACCGGTGTTGTGTTGTGCTGCAGCTGAACCAGCGCATCAGCAAGACCACAATGATCAAGGAGCTGACCACAGAGATTGAGCGGCTGAAGATGGACCTGGTGGCTACACGGGAGAAGAACGGGATCTACATCAGCATGGAAAGGTCAGTGTGTGCTGACTGACGCAAATCAAACTCTCCATGCAGCAACAGCGCGGTATGGCTGGTTCTACATGTGCATGCAGGTTGGACAACTGTACTACATATCACCTACTTCATGTTGTCAGACACTTGAGCTCAAGTGTGTTTTGCATTGTGTTGTGCTGTGTCCACTGTACTGCGTGCTGCTGTGCTGCGCATCACACTGTTTGTTCATGTCATGCTGTGCTGTGCTGTGCTGGCTTCAGATATGAGGCTTACGAGATGGAGCGTGTGCAGCTGCGCGAGGGTGCCCTGAAGCACAAGACAGAGGTGGAGACGCTTGTGCTGGAGCACCAGGCAGAGCTGGACTCTGTCAGGGCAGCACTGGAGGGCCAGGTGACAGCCCTGCAGCAGCAGACCGCTGACCTGCAGCAGCGGCTGGAGGACACTGAGGGCAGGCTGGCAGACGCACAGGTGGGCAACAGTGATGGGACACTTTGCCTTTACTGGATTCTGGCTGTCGCTGACATGCAGACAGCCCACAGCGGGGTGGTGCATGGATGCCAGCACGGTGTGCAAGCATGTCGCTGCCGTTGCCTGATGACACGTGCCGTAGCTGTTCACGACTGTGAGTGCTGTTGACTTGACTACCACTTGTCACCTGCTGTCTCCCACTGTGCAGGTCACCATTCAGGAGGGGCGCTTTGTCATCCTGTCCCAGCAGCGCGCAGAGCAGGCAATCTCAGCGCATGCCACACAGCTGACCACAGACCTTGAGGACACAGCAGCAGAGCTGGCTGATGTGTTCAGCAAGCTCAAGACCTCCCTGCAGGTCACCAGTGGGGACAGGACCGCCCTCAAGGTGAGCCACGTGGCTGCCAGCAGGCATCAACTGCAGTGGCTGATGCCAGGGTGCCTACCGGGACTACCCCTCAGTAGGCTGCGGTTGCTGCCCAGCTCATCAGGATTACTGTGGCTGTGTGGGTGGCGACGGGTCTTGTTGTGGACGCATGCATTTGTGTACGCTCCCCGCTGTCAGGATATGCGAGATGCTGCGGGCATATGAGGGTAACTTAGCTGAGCGCTTATGTTGATGCTGTATATTTCTATACATGCGTGCCTTTGCTTCAGGGCATATGTGACCTGGCTGGCGCCAAGCTGGGCAAGCTGCAGAGCAGCCTGGTTGCTGCAGCACGGGCACAGGGAGGCATGCTGCAGGACATGCGGGGACAGGTGAGACACTGCAGAGCCCTTGCCGTTGAAGCTGCAGGCCGGCACTCCACTCAACATGTTGTGACGGACGAACCACTTATCATGCTCCAGGCTGGCTTCCTACAGTGATTCCCAGTGTTTCTCTGTCACAGCGACAACAACATGCACCAAATCATCTCTCTAATGCTTTGCAGGTGGAGCAGTTCCAGCAACGCAAGCAGCTTGAGATGCAGGCACTCACAAGCCAGCTGGGCCAGCTGCAGTCCAGCATCACCAGCACACAGCAGCTGGTGTCTGCTGCTCTGGCCAGCCAGTCTGAGGCTGCAGGGCAGGCGCTGTCAGCAGCGCAGGAGGCGCAGGCAGCCTCTGCTGGTGAGATGGGCAATGCCATGGTTGACGCCAGCAAGGCGATGGCCGTCGCCCTGGACAGCCTCCGCAACTCCCTGTCAGCTCAGAGTAGCCAGCTGGCAGCCTTCTCACAGCAGCAGCAGGAGGCGACAGCTGCTGCACAGGAGGCAGCAGCCGCAGGGCTGGCGCGCGCACGGGATGGCCTGGTGTCGATCGGCGGCTCCGTGCAGCAGCTGCAGAGTGCGGCCAACACCACGACGGAGGCTGTCAGCAGCAAGCTGGCTGCTTTTGCTGTCAACTTCGAGTCAACGATGGCAGAGAAGCAGCAGGCACTTGTGTCACAGCTGGGGTCCCTGCTGGCTGGCTTCGTGCAGGACAGGCAGCAGGCCGTCACAGCTGCTGTTGCAGAGGTAAAGCAGCAGCTGGAGGCCGGGCAACAGGAGGTGGCGGGCGCAGCAGCAGGGGCATCCGCAGCTGTGGACACCTGCATGGGCAAGCTCAAGGTATGTAGCGGCAAGGAGCAAGCACGTGACAGCAGCAACGGACACTCAAGCTGCATATTTCATCTGGGGATCAGGCTATGTGTGTCAGTGTGAGCTGCCCCAACAGTGTCATTCCTCATTCAGGGCAGGGCGAAGCAGTGTGTGCTGGCGTCACCCAGCAGCATGCCACAAGCTGGTAGATGCTGAGACAACAATGATGGCCTGGCCATATGGCATATCACCTGCTCCCGTGAGCACGTACCCATGCGCAATGTTGACGGGGCCATGTGCTTGCTGCCCATTGCTGCAGGCTATTGGCACCACCTCCCAGGAGTCTGCAAAGGCGCTGCAGCAGACGCTGGTCGCAGGTGTTGAACAGGCCAGCAGCGGGGTTGCTGACAGCATCAGCAAGGTACAGCAGGTCGCTGCAGAGCACAGCACACACTCCAGCAGCATGGCTGGCAAACTGGAGGCCCAGACCAAGGTGAGGGGCGGCTGCTGGTGCACTGCACACAGTAGTAGTGAAGCCTCAAGCACACCATGGCATGTCCCAAGTTGACTTGCAAGGGCGGCAGCAACATTGCTGACTTTCTGTGCTCCGTCAAGGCTGAAACATGCACCCCTACATTGCATCACCAATGTGTACATCACTTGATTCAACGTCAAGTGGATGGTGACATTCACCTGCTGCTCTGTGGGCACATCTTGCACACGCGCCGCAGGCCATTGCTGCCCTGGCAAGCCAGCACGCTACCGCCATTGCTGCCAGCAGCCAGCAGGCTGGCCAACAGCTGGGTGGTGCAGTGCAGCAGCTGCAGGGCAGCCTGCAGAGCATAGCAGCAGCGGCTGCGGACAGTGACAAGGCTGACGCTGCTCTGGCAGCCCAGCTGGCCGGTGCTGCCACACAGATCGGCGAGGAGGCAACAGGTGGGGCAGATAGCAGCCTGATGCGTCCGCACGCTCTGCAGAGGCACTGAGTTGGCACAGAGTTGGCACATGCCAGGAGCATTGTTGTTGGCACATGCCAGGAACAATGCATTACAGTATGCCGCTGCACACTGATCTGAGTCTACTGCTGCCTGTGCAGTGATGTCACACTGGCTCCCCATGAGCCTCACTGCCCCCCCACAGGGTGTGCCCAGGTCCTTACTACAAAGGGCGAGCAGCACCAGCGACGCCTGCTTTGCTGCAACCATTATGTCACC
The DNA here is from genome assembly GCA_004335735.1 of Chlorella sp. KRBP. Classification (NCBI taxonomy): domain Eukaryota; kingdom Viridiplantae; phylum Chlorophyta; class Trebouxiophyceae; order Chlorellales; family Chlorellaceae; genus Chlorella; species Chlorella sp. KRBP. Next base: position 5,039 of record QAXK01012739.1, on the reverse strand, counting down.
CATTCAAGAAGTCCAGGTGTTTCCTGAGCCGTGAACAGTGACACTGACGCGCCTCTGTTGCTGCATTCTGTGTTGCAGGCGCTGCTGGGCAGCATGCTACCCAGCTGGCCGAGGTGGTCAGCAGCATCGTCGGCAGTGCAAGCGACAGGCTGGCACAGCACCCTCCCGGCCTGCCAAGCCAGAAGCAGGTGCAGGTGCCTGGGGTGGAGCTGGTGGGCCAGCTGTGCTGCCCACCAGAGCCCGTGCTGCTGGAGCACTTCAGGGTGCAGCGGCAGCAGGTGCTTGAGGTGAGTGCATCCAACCTGTTGAACCTGAAGAAGGCAGACCAAACTCCCATGAAGACCGCGCACTTACATCTTCGCGCCAGCTGTGTGGCACGAGGGCTGCTGGATGACGCACTCCTCTTTGAGACAGCACGACTGACGTAAACCGCAATAGCCACTGCTTGCAACCTTCTCAAGTCAGCAACCACACAGTTGCTGCTGTATGTGCTTCACATGTGGGTCTAACAATCGTGTGCCTACTGTTTCCTGTGTGGCTGTGCCCCTGCAGCGTGGCGGCGACCCTGTCGAGGTTTTTGGGCTCCTGGCCCCAGAGCCTGTGGGCGCACCCGCCCCTGCTGCCTCCAACCCCCTCGGCCACAGGCACACAACCTCTGGGGTGTTTGAGAACGAGCCCCCCTCACCCACCAGCAGCATGCGCAGCTCTGTCTGCTCAGACGGTGGTGGCGTGCCCGGCAAGCGCAGCAGGATCCCTACCCTGGGCAACGTGACGGTCCGGGCAGGGTTTGTTGACAAGACCAACGTGAACTGACCTGACAGGCGACACACTGCGTCCTGGTGACGCAGCACACATGTGCAGCACGCAGCCTTGCTGATGGTGCATGTGCTGGCGACAGGGCGGTGCGCTTGGTGTTGCTTGCACAGTACTAGTGCATTTGTTGCGGCTGGGGGCTCTGCAGAGGGTGTGAGGGGTGGGGAGCACTGGTGCTGCACAGGGCTGCCTGTGGCCTTGGGTACTGATATGCTGAGAGCCTGCTGGTGTGATCGACTGTCTTTCACACAAACATGTCAACATTACGTAAGCCTTGCGCCCCTGCCTCTTCTGGTCAGCAAGTTCTGCATTTCATAGTCAAAAGCTGAGTAGATTGGCACACGTTGTTTGCTGCGTGCGGCATGTTTGGGTATGGCGCTGTGGGCCGGCCATCAGCCGGTCTCATGTTGGTGCTTTGCAGCCCCACAACACAGCCGTATCAGCGGCACGTGATCAAGGTCCGGTGTTGCATCCTGTCACTTTTGGGTTCTGCTTTGGAAGTACATGTGCGAGCTGTTGTGACATTTGCTGCAAGGGGGCACCTGCTCAGCCTGCTTCCGTATGTGGCGAAGGTGACAGGGCATCAAACGTGTTGATGCAGGTCACCAGCTTGCGCTTGATTGCCATTTGTGAGGGGTCAGTGGCCTTGCTGGAAGCTGACTACTGGACGTTCGACATTGTAACTGTACTCAAGAGCAGCTGAATCCAGAGCTTGGGAGCGATGCTGATTGAGACCTGCAGGATTTGATAGTGGTGGGGACGTGTAGAGCTGTTGCACAGTGACATCAAAGCAAACTGCCATGTGTGTGCTGAACATGTGCCGCCTGTCGCCAATGTCAGCTCTCACTAACTACAGAACGTGTTACCAGCATTGTGCAACAGTCACGCATGATGCACACCTGGCATGGACCAATGCTCTGCAGCATGCACACACCACCCTTGCCAATGTCACAACACAGATGGCACCTCGGGCGCAATGCACAACTGATGATTACCTCTGCTGCTGCCAGCAAGATCATCATACAAAAGACAGCGCCGCGTGCCCTACCAGATGCACCAATGCCCATGGCCAGGCTGACAAGCGTACGGCATGACGCGTGCATCAACTAGTACATACATGTTACACAGACCGCGCCCATCTGGGAAGCCAACAAAACGCTCAACGGGCACAGCAAGCAGAAGCAGTCAAGTCAGTCAGCACTGAGTCACTCCTGGCACCCCTGCAGGCTTGGTCTGGGGGCATCAGGGGAAGGCCTGCAGGACAGACGTTGATCCGCAATGCAGAAAAATCCATGACGCATGCCCCAACAGCAGTATCAACACACACCCGCGACTGCAAAAGCTGCAGTTCATTGCAGCCGACACAGATGGTGTCCAATGCATCACAGCGCACATCACAGGCCACGCACATGGTGTCCATGCATCAGACAGCAACAGGTGCAATACTGTATCCTGCACAGTGCAAGCCACGAACCTGCTGCTGCATGCCCACTGTGGCTGCAGCACAAAGTAAGTCAGTGAGTACACCCCTTCACAAACACCCCACCCCTGGCAGTGCAAGCACTATCGAAGGAGCACCAATCTGCATGCCTAGTGCGGCTTCAGAACACAAGATCAAGATAACCACATGTTGGCGCATGCGCACATGCAACTTGGGGCACTCCCATGCTTATCCCGGTGATAGTTCATATGTCCCATACCCCCGCTCGTGCCCCAAAATCAGTGCGATAACTAGTTCATATCAGAACACCCGGTGTCTGGCGCGCCGCTGTGGAGGCACATCGCTGACTGAGTGAGCAGTACCTGCATCCTGCAGCCTGCTCATATGCCCAGAACACCACAACGTTTGACTGTCAAGGTGCTGCCACTGTGGACACCGTGAACAGCACAGCTATACCCCTGGATGCAAGCATACCGACCCGACACAGCTACTAGGATGATCCTAGGTGCAAGTACACTATCCTTGAGACAATAGCAAATGCACACCAGCGCTGCATGTGTGCGGCATCATGAGCACAGGCCACACCTCCCCACAACACTTGTTCGGCTGTCCAGCACTCACTAGCCTAGTGGTGTGCCTGTGCCAATGCTAAAAGGAAGCCAAGCCAATGCAGACTTGGGCACTACATTCAAGTGCAGAGTGGCCAGGATTGTCCCACACATTCACAGGGCAGTACCTTCAGTGCAGCCTGGCAAGATGCCAGATAGGACGGCTATACCCTCCTGCTAAGGCCTGTACCACTTGCTGACGCAACAGTAGAGTGCAGCATGGCTTCACAGACAGCTGTCAACCCTGCAACAAGCTCAGTAAGCTCAACGGTGGTATGCTGTGCATATGGCACACAACGGCTGCGCTGTTGCCTATTGCCAGTTGCTGCCGCCTGTTGTTCCTTCCCACAAAAGCATACAGCACCTGGCACTGTAGGCTGCCCGGCAGGGACTGCAGCAACCGCCAGGAACACTGCAGTGGGTTGCAAATGACAGTGATGTCAGCTTGTGTATGTTGGACATCCAGATCCCAACGTAGAACAGCCCAACAAGCAATTCTCAGGCAATCAGTGCAGCACAAGCGGCCAGTACACCTCCCTGTGTCATTTTGAGGGGAACGGCATGCATTCTTTTCGTTGGTGAGCGGGCACACCCCGAACGCTGCGCGTTGCATGCCCACAGGCCTTCTGCATGGTCCAGGGGCACCCAAATAAGCCTCGTGTACACGACATGTCTCAGCCCCTGGGGGCAGGGTCTCCTCTTGCCGTAGTCCCGTCCAACTTGACAGCCTGCTCAACTGCTTCACTTGCTGCAGCCATGTCTGCGACTGCATCCTGCAGGTTTGTGGTCTCGTTTGACCATTGCCTTAGGCCTAACTTGTCAGGCTGCTTCTTGGAACATGCGTTTGCCATCCGTGCTTTGGCGCATATCTCCTGGCTCATGTCTCCTGGGTACCCGGCCCTGGTATCGAACTGAAGCCAGGTGCCTGTGAGAGGGGGGTGGCACACATGTATGGCACACGGCGGGGTTGGGGTTGGTGGGAGGGCTGAGGCAGCACAAAAAGTTATTGGAGGGGGTGAATCTTTCTGTGAAATGACGAAGACCAGCGGCAGCTACATGGCAGCAGGCATGAACTTGGGGTTGCGGTGGGTGTGAGTTCGTGTCGTGGCAGTCCCTTGACCCAAGAAAACAGCATTTGTGCATGTGCAGTGCACAAAGATTATGCACACGAATGTGCTTTACACTTAACAGTTGAAGCAAGACTCAATGACTCTGCGTTGCCAACATTTTCAAATGTCAGGTGGCGACAGCTGCTAGAGCCCAAGCGAAGTCATGGTAGCATGCAGCAGTCCCATCACCTGCAATGTATCTGTACATCCACCTAGATGCGCCAACAGCGTGTGCATAGTCCTCCTCTCCGTTCCTTAGCAGCTTACGAAGAGGTCTGATGCGCTGTGGCGCGACTGCCAGGTCTGCTGCAGAGGTCGCCAGCAGCAGACCATGTCTGTTGGGCTGCTTGCTTCTGCTGCTGTGGGCTTCTGCGGCTGCAGGACACGGCACGCGGCAGGAAATTTGGCCATTCGGGTTTTGAATGTAATTTTCATGCCACTTGCACGACGCATATGCACTTGAACGAGGCTATGTAGCCTGTGCTTGTGCTTGTACTCTAAGTACTGTTGCTGGGCTGTACATGCTCTTACAGCAGGAGCCACCAGGGTATGCACCGAGCGCACTCACATAGTGTTACGGATGTAGCAATTAGCATGAGCATCCAGACGGCCTGCTTCGGCATGCAGACCGGGATGGACCGTCAACTGCCGGACATGTGAGCTCATGTGTTGCACGTTAGGGACAATGTCTCTCTCACACAAGGCTTTTGATGCAGAAATATTGCTTATTACCGTTATAAGCTGGCGCATGCGCCCATCACTGGTCAAGAGTTGACCCGTGACCAGTCACCAACTGTTTCCTGTTTGCAACCGTTTCGTCCCTGCATGTTGTGCATGGCTTGATGCAATTGGAATATCACAATCGTGTTGAGAGTTTCATATGAGAGCCTGCCAGTGTGTGTCACTCCCTTCCTCCAGAGGAGGTACTCATCTTATTGTCCCCAAGCTTGACTATCACCTGGTCATCCAGGTCATGGGGTCTTCAGGTCTCGCCAGTGGGCTTGCCTGGACAGACGTTTCTAGTAAATGTTGCATGCAGCACACCCACAAGACCACCAAGTGACTGCC
>QAXK01012730.1:0-11281 GCA_004335735.1 Chlorella sp. KRBP | reverse complement strand
TTGGTATTGAGCCCCTTGTTGTTGACACGGGTATTGCAAACAGGGGATGCAAAGGGGTCAGCAGCAAGCAATGAAGGCTGGGTAGTTGTGTGTCGAAGGGCACAGCTGTTTTTGTGCTTAATTGAGTTGTTGTAAGTTTGATGCAGCTAATCTGAAAGTTGTGCATACAGTTGTAAGACCTGAGTTGACCTTTGCTGGGGCGGCCGATGGGGAGCCTCGTGCGTTGCCAGTGTTGGGGCGTTTGGTGCCCAAGGCATACACCAGTACCATGCCAACTGCCTGACAAACACACAGCAAAAATCCTTGAGCTGATCGGTCAGCTGACCAGGCAATCACAGAAGTCAGGTGGCCCGGCAGCAGGTGGCCCGGCATATGATTCGGCCTACTGCAAGCACCTGCCAGAGTTACAGTGGGATTCCCTACATAGTATGTACAACACATGCATGGCCTACACCACTGCTACAACTCACTTCTTCAAGGCTAGCCGAAAACACCAGCTGCAGGCAGGTAGGTAGCAACTTGTCATGTGATAACTAGAATGCAAGGGCCGTGAACAGTGCCACACCCCTGTTGATCCAGTGACTCTGCTCCTGGTCTGTGCCTAGCTCCATCATCATGATGAAGTTGGTGCTATGGCCAGTGGTGGACAGCGTGCCAGCGCGTGTAAGGGTCTTGTACCTGCACAAGCATGAGACAAAGTTCTGTCAGCGCACATGCAGAGCACCAGGAACACACGGTGCACGGTAACTTCAAGTTACTGCCAAAGTTTGGCAGTCAGGGCATAGAGCACTCCAGGGTGACTGCAACCAAGCGTACAGCAGCAATGCCCTGCCAAGTCCAGTACTCCTGCAGTGAACTTTGTGCTTGCTGGTTGCTTAGCCACAGCTTCGACTTACACAGGGCAGTCATAGACGCCAGTCTCAGGCTTGCTCCGGTGCTGCTGTGGCTTCAGCCACACAATGGGCAGCTCAGTGAACAGCTCCTTGGGCCGGCTCTCCGCTGTAGCAGCAAGCGACAGTGAGCAGGATGCTGAGTCAGTCAGCATAAAGCACGGCTGCGTAAACATTGTGGTGATGCAGTCAGGTAACTATCCCGACCTGATGAAACGGTTGCAGCTGGGCACAGGGGAAGTCTCAGCTGATGTTCAATTCAACTTATCTTGTTGCAATTGCATGGTAAATCAGTGTGCACTCACCCAGCTGATGGGCATGACCATCCCATCGTGCTCCCTCCAGAAACAGCCCCCTAACATAGCACCCATCCTCAGGCGCATCCACAGCGATGGAGCTGGTGCTGCTGCTGCTGCTGGCACCCTGGGCTCCCGCTGCTGTGCTGAGGGCGTCCATTACCTCAAAGCCAAAGCTGACTGTATCAATGGGGTAGCTGTGCTTGCGCGCGTAGTTCTGGAGCGTGCCTGTCAGGAAGGCCTGCAGCAGTACACAGAACACATGTTGTTTGACTGGGCCAGCTGGGTCTCCCATAGTTACATATGGGTTTGCAAAGACAGTTGGTCCAGCAGTATGTGCAGGCCCGCGGCGCCGTGTATGCATCTCCACATGGTCCCATTCCACAGCCCAACAACAGGGAAGCATGCAACCACTCAGTCTCAGCGCCCTACCTGAGGGAAGAAGAAGCCGCTGATCCAGTACACTGAAGGAGTGCTGTGCTCCACCCAGTTCTGGATGAAGGCCAGGCGCTCCAGCAGGTCAGCCACCCAGCTGGGCAGGGGCTTGAGGGAGGGGTAGGCCTTGGCAGCCCACATCTCAGGCACCTGGGGCAAACACAGCACCAACACCAAAAAAATGATGCCGCAGTGTGTCTATGCATCATGGCTGTGTGGTGGCTGGGCAGTACTGACGTCATCGGGGGCAGATGGGACCTCAACTTGCATGATGCACTTTGTCTGTTAAGATCACCAGCTACGCCGACAATGCCACAGCCATCCGATCTAGAGCCCCTGAGTGCAAGCGATGGTTGCCAGCACAGCTGCTGCATGAACACTTTGTATGTCAGCACAAGTCGCCTGTCGGCCCTGGTCCGTACCTGGTTGTCATACAGACTGTTGGCCACCTTCTCCAGGTCTGGGCTCATAACCACGATGCCTTCTAGGGCCTTGAGTGTGGCACGCAGGCTGGAGTCCAGCACAACCAGCAGTGCATTGTAGCGGATGGCCTCCTGCACCAGCACTGTGTTCATGCTGTCCTGGTAGGTGGTGGGGTAGGCTGCCTGGATGGACTCAATGTCAAACGGCACGGGCAGCTGCAGCAAGGGACACACACAGGGGAGGCGACGGTCAGCACAACCCGCTGATAACTCTATGGCTGCTACTGTTATGCTTGAGGGACATATGAATCCAAGTGCGGCCCTTGCCTTTGGGAAACATCACACAAAACCTCAACACTGTACACAGAGTTGCCACATCACAGTGCTGGTGCCGTCCGTGCATGCAGCACCTTGTCCAGTATGGCTTTGGCTACACGTGCCACCACTGCCTCCTGGCTGTCTGCTGCACTGCTGCTGCTGGTGGTGCGCGGCTGCAGGCCCAGCACTGTGGCCAGCAGCTCGTACGTCTCTGCCTGCTGGCATGTGATGTCTGCGTTCACATGCAGGCCAAAGATCTCCGGCTGCGGCTGCAGTGGGTACGACTTGATCACGTCACAGAACTGCACAGGGCAGGAAACACACATATTGCACAGATTCAGTTCCAGTACTAGTGCGACATACGAGCCATCAGTCAGTACATAGGCGAGAAGCACATCTGCTTGGGTTGCCTGGCACAATGGCACCAGCATTACCACTATGCTCAGTCGGCGTGGTCCAGCGACAACAGCAGCTGCTGGACACACCTGTGCAACAGTCTCGCAGTCTAGCACCGTGTAGGTTGCACTGGGACTGAAGGCATGGCCCTCCTCCAGCACCTGAGGCCCACAGAAGGTCTTGACCAGGTTGTTCATGAGCCGCCTGTCCTTGTCATCCGTCACACGCCCGCCGTAGTTGATCTCAGTGAACAGGAACTGCAGCACCCTGCACACACATAGCACACACAGTGTTGGCAACAATGATCATATGAGAGCTGCAGCCCGCTGCGAATTGTGAACACAACCACCACAAGTATGCCTGCAAAACAACCTGAAGGTGCAGGTGGTGTGCAACATACCGATTGTGCATTGCACAAAGCACCTGTATAAAGCAGGCTTGCATGCGCACACACAATCATTGTGTGCCTGCTGATCCATGCCACCTGACTCACTTGTAAGGTGGCGCCTCATAGGTGTCCAGGTACTCGTGCAGCTGTGCCAGGCTGACAGACAGGTCGCCATCAGTGAAGTCGTACCTGCAGCAGAAGTGGGTTGCGGCAACAGGGGTCATCAAGATGTGCACACACCGCGCTTGCAGCCCCACACAGTTTGCAGCAGCCCCGATGCATGCAGTACAAGCCTTCCGCTCCATGTATTGGGCACGCATGCTTGGAATGCACATGTGCAGATATGCTCAAAGCAAAGTGCTTGCGAGGACTGGAGCCCACCTGATGTTCCAGCCCAGTGGCCCAAACTTGTGCCTGTCCTGCACAACGGCATGGAACAGGCACAACCCAAACAGCAGGCGCCTCCAAGCGAGCGGCTTGCTGCTGGTAGCCAGGTATGCCTCAGAGAACCTGCATGTGCGCAACAGCAACACCTTCAACACGGCTACAGACACACCTAGCCTAGGACATGTTGCACACCACGTACGACGGCACATCACAGCATGTCAGCGGCATGTAAGCCAGCTGAGAAAACCAAGCAGGTACATAGCGCACAGAGGCACCAGTGCCATCCTGTGTGCAGGCAGTGCTCACCTGTTGTACTGCCTCATGAGGTTGGCCTTGAGCCCAGCAGGCGGCTCCAGTGTCATCTTGACGCCGTTCTGCAGGATGCTGGCGGGGAAGGCGGGGCTGGGCATGCTGGTGAGCCACAGCCTGAAGTCCTTGTGCACCTTGTCAGGCTGGATGCCCTCCACGATGCGCTCCAGGGTGGGCATCCAGCTGACGGCCAGGTGGCAGTTCTGCAGGCACACCCACAGGCCGCGCTCCATGCCGGCGGCCAGCAGCTTCTCTGCCTTTGGCCCCTGGCCCTGGCCCAGCGACACCTTCTCAAACTTGCGGCTGAACTTCAACTCATCCGCCAGCTTGAGCAGGTCAGCCATGGGGTCGGCACCTGGGTGTGTTCCGGCAGTGCAGGGTGGCATACGGTTGAGGCACTGAATACAGCAGCCGCTGGACGTTCAAACCGCAGTTGCCAGCAGAAATTGTCTAAGAGCTGCCAGCAACATTACCAGAGACCCCGGCCCACCTGGTGACAAGACAAACACCAGAGGTGTTGACGACGAGCTCTCCTTGAAGCATGCTGCAAGGTCAAAGGGCGGAGGTTCAATGAACCTCTGGCCCAGATTTGCAGTCACAAAGTCACGGATGCCTGCCAGCACACGGTCGGGCCGCAAGCAGCGCAGCAGCAGCAGCCTCTGGAAGCGCGTCAGGCTGCTCTCAAAAGGCTCTGCCAGGGGCATGTCGTGCGCCTGCAACACATGGTAGCGCATTTGTCAGCATGTGCGTGAAGCCCTTTTGCCATGAGCTTCCTGTCAACATGAAATGAACTAGGGACCCTGTTGTCGCTCAAGACAGCATGTGCGTGTGTTGTGGGATAAGCCTGCAGCATGCCCTCACCTCGTTGCTGTCAAAGATGGCCTTGTAGTGCTCCAGGTGCTGCGCAAGGTGCTGCCCCAGGCCATTGTAGGCGGGCAGCTGAGCCAGGCCCAGCAGCTCTGTCCATGCCTTCTCAGTCAGCCAATCAGGCGCAGGGTTGTCCAAGGCAGCATCCCGTGGCCCACCAGCTGAGGAGCGTCTTTCGGTGCCTGTAGAGATAGGGCCAGCCAGTAGGAAGCGCCACTCCTTGGGGTCAACGCTGCCTGTGTGCTGCAGGGTCTTGACAGCAAGTATGAAGCTGAACAGCAGCTTGTGGCGCTCAAACAGGCTACGGCACACGTTGACGTACAAGCTGTATGTGAAGTAGTCGTTGAGCAGCTGCCCACGCTCTGCGATGGCGGACGCCTGCGACAACAACAAGAAGCCAACAGCTGGTCAGGCAAGGTCACCTACGGTAGAACTTGACTAGGCAAGCTCCTGCTGCGTCTCTTTTGCAACAGCATCAAGCAGCACGACATGCTGATGACTCTGCCTGCCAGGGAAGCAACTGGTTGACACGGGTCCTGCACACGTCCAGCAGTAAGCTGCTCGCCTTGGGAGCCTCCTCCATAGCTTTGTTAAACAGTGCCAGGAACCACCCAAGGCTGTACTGGTACATGGGGTCGATGGCTGCCAGCTCGCTGATGGCGAAGAACAGCAGGCTGGCATGGCTGGCGACAGGCCTGTACTGCTCCCGGGTGTCATCAATCTCCCTCTCTGTGGCCTCAGCTTGAGCCACACGTGCTGACACCTCGTTGGAGGTGACCTGCAGCATTGCAAATCCACATGGCCACCCATTCCTTGTCCCATCTCATGAACATGTTGCGCTGCACAGGGTTGCCCTGCCCAATCAGGGCTCTGCAAAGGCCCACAGTGCTGCAGACTGCACGTCAAGCATGCAATACTCTGACAGCCTTGCTGTTAGCCTGGACTAGCGGCTATTGTAAAATTATCGTTTTATAAGAACCCTTGCCGCATGGCATGCACAGGCCCCTCAACCCACCTTGGCCTGTGCCAGTGTGTCGATGATTTCCTCATCATCCAGTATGTTGCCGGATGACGCCGACAGCAGGCCCAGGATGCGCCCCTCCAGGGCTGCCAGCTCTGCCTTCATCTTGGCATTGCTGACCACCAGGGCAGACTTGAGGTTGGCCAGCTCAGGGCGCTCCTGCAATGCACAGACAACGTGATGCAATGTTGATGAGGTGGGACACAGCAGCACTGGCTGTGGCAGCATCACTTGCTGCATCTGGGCTGTGCTGCAAGACCTGCTGCACCATGATGGCTGTGCGTGCCACCCACACTGGTGGCCAGTTGCATGGGCAGGTTCACCTTCAAGGGAGGCATGCAACCAGCCAACCAAGCAGCAAGTGCACACCTGTGTCACCACTGTGCCCAGCAGCTGGTCCTCCAAGCCTTCTGGGGTGACAAAGAAGTTCAGGAGTGACACCTTTACTGACACCTGCAGGAAAAACCCGCAACACAGCGCTTGTATGTATCCATCTGAAGCCAAGATGCCCTTCAAACATGTGCATGCGAGAGAACCTGAGCATGTTCAAACCCGTGTCCAGCCTGCAAACCTATGCAGCATGCCCACCCGACACCCATCGTGGCAACGCTGTAACCAGACCGCATGCATATGTGCCTTTGCGACCTGCTGCACTGCCACCCGTACCTCAGGTGGATAGTGGGGGTTCCGCAACTTGGTGGTCATGTAGAACCTGCAGCAAGTGATGGGGGCAGTCGCAGTGACAGGTTGGCCTTTCCCCCCGAAATCAAGACCGTTTGTCAGGACCGGCATGGAGAGCAGCACTGCATGCATGCGCACTGGCAGCTAAGGGGGTTTCCAGCAAAGTGCCAAATTGGCACCGGGTGGTGAAAAGGCCAGGCCCTTACTTGAAGTCCTGATGGTAAGGGACCACATTGTTGCCCAGCTTGATGACCTCACTGCCGCCCTGCTTGAACGTTGCACGCAGCAGCAGCGGCTCCAGGGCAGCATCCAGGGAGCCTTCGCCCAGGTCCTCCAGCAACACCTGCACCCACCAGCACCCACACACTCTCAGCGCTGTCCAGCCAGGGTACTTGGTGTGGTGTGTGATGCATTGAGGCTTTCAACGCCTGTGGAATGCGCATGCACTGTCTGGCAGCCAGCAAGCAGATCAAGCCATGGCACATGTATGTGAGCTGATGGCAGGTGCCATTGATGTGCATGGCCAGTACTGGCATCCAGCAACATGAGGCTTACAGGGCGCCCGAAGCGTATGCCGTTTTCCAGTGTCCTGAGCAGGTCCTTGTCTGTGGTCTTGACCACCTCAAGGCTAGCAGCAGTCTCCATGTTCTTGATCCAGCGGTTGGCTTGACCCTGCAGCAGTAGCAACAGTGCATGTGTGCAAGTGTCAAAGCAATGCATACGCAAACACACAAGTGCCAGCCCCAAGTCTTAGGCCAGTCCCGCAAGGGCAGATCTGTCTGAAAGCTCTGGTGTTGTTACAGGCAGCCAGCAACCAGGCAGTGCCTGGGACCAACTCACCTGAGGATCTATCATGAGAGGCCAGCGCCTGGCCTTGCTGATGATGATCGCATTCTCAACACTGACTGTGTCTGATGGCAGCCCGGCAATGGTCCAGGCCCGAACTTGCACTGGGTCTGCAAGAGTCTTAGTCAGGCTTGCATGTGGGCTGTGTGGCAACCCAACAGCATCCAGCTTTGTGCACCAGTCAGCAAACAGGGCGCTACGGTAGTTGGGTACGAAGGGACCCGAATAAGCGATAGCTCCTGCAGCGGCAAGAAAACAGCCCTGGCTTCAGGTCTAGGCTTCGACGACCTACTGGCAAGCCTCGTAGTAATTACTATTGCAGCAGCTGCTCAATGCACTGCTGGAGAGATCAGCTCTGCCCTGATCAGTAGAAGTGGGGGGGCTGTGGCAGCAAAAATGCAGCCTTGAGGCACTGTCCATCACCCACCTGCAGCCAGTACCACGTCGCCAACAACATTGTACAAGTCTGACTGCAGCTGCTGCACTGTTGCGGACCAGCGGCTGCGCTCCCCACCCAGCCCGCCAATGAGCTTGTCAGCACGCTGCAACTTGACTTGGCAATCAGCGACCTGCAGCATTGGGCAGCCAGAAGCCAAGACAAATATTGAGCTGTGATGCATACACAACACAGTGCACAACCAAGGCCCACCAAAGCACATGTTATGTCAGAACGCAGGTGAATGTGGCAGGCTTGCATTGATGTCTTGTACCTGTAGCCCTTGTGCTATGGGCGTAACACAGTGTACTGGAGCATGCCAAGTAAAGAATATTGCCACCCCCACCTGAGCCGCCAATGTTGCTTTCTTGGCCGTTGCTTCCTCATACTGCGCCTCTAGAGTTGCAATCTTCTCCTGCACAGCCACTAGGCGGGCCTGCGCACTGGCAAGCTCTGCTAGGGTCTTGTTTAAAGACTCTTGTGCAGCTGCCAGTGCAGCACGCTTTGGCGCAACCTGCAGATGGCAAGAACACACAACCCCAGCAGCAGCAATCCTCAGTGATCTTGAAGAGGTCAAAGGAAGCATGGTGTACCATGACGACCTCTATGTCCAATCAGTGGCATGATGGAACCTTTGCCTGCCTTGCTTCAGCACTGCCTGGCTGGTGCACGTCATATTGCAGGTGATCACCTCGTGAGCTGGTGTGTTGCAGTCTCCTCAGACTCCGGACTCACCGAGAGTGACACCGTGTGATAAAGGTGCATGGCGCGCACCCACATGCAGATACTGGTGCATGCCTTGGACACTTTGGCGACAGCTTCTGGTGTGAACTCTTCCATGGCGATGTAGGACTCTATCTTCTTGATGATGGCATCAGGGATGTTGTCCCGCTCAAAAGTCAGCAGATTGTCAAGGAACTTGTTTGCGTCATTGAGGAGCTTCTTGCTAGAGTCCCAGTAGTCAGGGAGCTTCTTGCCTACAGAACCACACAGGAAACGCGAAGGCAAAAGTGCTGTCAGCACTACCCACGTTGCCAACATGTCCTGTGTCCGGTGTGCCTGGAGCTCGCCAGCATAGCGACCACGCTTGACAACGATAGAGCATTATACTTGCAGCAAGCAACAGATGTTTGTGACAGTGATTTGGGCTGTGTACTGGACGCTGTGACAGCGACCTGTGCTGTGCACTTGGCTCTCACCCATCTTGTTGGGGTCATCCTTCATCTTTGGCTTCTCATCAAACATGATGCAGGCCGCCTCCATCACCAGCTTGACGCCAGCAGGTGGGTTCTGCAAGCTACGGACCTCCACGACGTCGTTTTTGCTCAGGTTCTTCAGGCTGGCCAGGGCAGCATCCAGAGCAGGCAAGGCTGCATCCAATTCTCGCTGGGCATCATCTGCAGGCAGCAGCACAGAATTACATGGTGATGCTAGGCTTCTTGCAGGGCTGGTGGGATTGCCTGCAGTCTGCAGTCTGTCTGATGTGTGCAGGTATCATGGAAACTCCTTTATGGAAGAACCCTCAAATTTCTGACGATATGCCCTGCATGTTTTGGCAGCATTGCCAGAGCAAATCTGCAGGCCAGCTGCCCACCTGCAATGGATTTGGCAACGGCTGCCTGCTCATTTGCCTCCCGCTCTTGCTGCTCCACAGTGCGCTTGGTCTGTGCTGCCTCCTCCTTGTCGTGTGCAATAGCCACCATCATATCCTCCACTTCCTTTGCAGTAGCTGCCAGCACAGGCTGCAGGTCCTGCAGCTCCTTCTGCATGTCCTCCACCTGGTTGGCGGTGCTGGTGAGCTTGTCCAAGCCACTCTCTAGAGGCTTCTTAGCTGTAGTGACCTCGTTGCGCTTCTCAGCAAGCAGCTTCAAGAACGTGGACAGCAGCTCCAGGTAGCTAGTGGGTGTGACGTAGTTGTACCTGCAGCACCGCAAGCCACACGGTCAACATGCCCCGCCATGGTGCAGCACACATACTCCTATCAGTGTGTGCCAGGCCAGCTATACCCTGCTAACCGTATACCAGGCTTGCTGCAAGGATACCCTCAAGCACCTCAGCCCACCTGCGGAGCTCCTCATAATACCGCTTGCTCTTGGCCTCCACGCTCTGGTGTATGTGTACACATGCTGCCAGCACACCATCCAACATATTCGGGCCACCAGCATCGGTGTCACCAAGTTCCAGGTCAGCACAGAAGCTCCTAGCAACACTCTTGAGGGCCTGTAGAGGCCAGTTGTTGAACCAATCAATGGTGGTGCAGTTGACCAGGGAGGGGAACATGCGCAGGCGCTGCCTGAAGGCGTCACCAACAGGGCTGAAGCATAACACCAAGTGCAGGGACGCCCGGACCCTGCAGCGAAACACACAGACATGGGTGTTTTCAGCAGAGTCACCAATCCAAGTTTGCTCAATGCAAGCATGCCAACACAATGAACAGAAGAAAGCATTCAAACAAGAAGCAGACATGGGCACATGCGGTCAGCAAGCTTGAGTGGTTGCTGGGCAGATATGCTTAGCGACAGCAGTCCACCACTTGAGCCTTGCTGCACACCAACAGCTGTGGTTGAGACCGCACCTGGAGACGAAGAAGCTGTAGATGCTCATCTTTGTAATGGGCATGCCAGATGCTGCCATGATTGGGCGCAGTCCACTTGCAATTTCTTCCAGGTCGTCAGAGCCCAACAGGTCTGGCACCTCCCCTGCGGGCGCAAGCAGCAAGTAAGCAGCACACGAGAGTGTGTATGGTAGACTGTGGCCCAAGGTCAAAGTACATCAGTGATCCATGCAGAACGAAGGCCAATGAACATGCTGTACAGAATTGCAGCTTCCAAGCTGCAAGTGCGTGTTGTAGGCTGTGTCCTTCTCACCTGCATTGAGGATGTTGTTCAGGTCTTCCAAGAAGCCTTCATGCAGGATCTGGGTGTCGTTGAAGAGGAATACCACTTCCTGGCCCTCAAGACCAGCCTTCTTGAGCACACGCTTGAGGTCCTGTCAAGGCAGAAGGAGGTTGGTGTGTCAATGTCAAGCAATCATGACACTGTGCAGACACAGTGCATTGCGTTGCATTGCATACACTGTTGCTGCTGTCATGCTTCCCATACTCGAAAGCAACTGGCCAGCAGCCAGGAGCCACACATGTCAGCACAACTGCTCACCTCCTTCCACTCATTGTTGCCATAGCCTTTGCGTATCTCAATCTGGAACACCTCAAAGTCACACATGTAGGCGGCCAGGCGGGCCAGGCTGCGGCGGCCGCTGCACCCCACACCCAGCAGCAGGGCATTGCCCAGGGGCTGGCTGATGATGCGGCAGATGCGGCTGACGTGCTCCATGGCATCCGTGAACAACACCAGCTTCATGGGTGTGGTGGTGGTGGAGTTGTAGTCCTCCAGGTACGTCTCCATCAGCTTGGACAGCGCAGGGACATCATTCACTTGCTGATAGAGCTGCAAGTTGGTTTAGGATACGGCAGTAGTCAAGTTTGTCAGACTTCTGGTGCCCCCTAGAAGCAGCCAGATCCTTTCACTAGTTTGTGATACACGGAGGCCCTGAGGACTGTAGAACTGTTACAAGACGCAAGGGAACTTGA
>QAXK01012728.1:0-17768 GCA_004335735.1 Chlorella sp. KRBP | reverse complement strand
CTGCTGCTGCAGTTGACACACAATAGCTACCACCTGCGCTTTGAGCTGCCTGGCGGGGCTACTGCCAACCTGCCTGTGGCCTCCTGCCTCCTCACAAAAGCTGCATTGCAAGGACCAGGCGATGACAAGCCAAAGGTGCGTGGCATGCTGTGAGAGACGCAAACAATACTGCTGGGGCTGGTTTAGCCTCCTCAACAGCAGAGATGTTCATGTTGGTTGATACCCTGTACGCAAGACTGACCGACTGGGGCCCAAGCACGTATCCAACATAATTGAGTGTATGGCCCAACCTGCTGAACCTGTGTGGTGCTGTGCTGCTTGTTGGCTGCATCAAACCATGGACTCCTGCTTGTAATTCGTTCTGTATATATATGCTGCAGGTCATCATCAGGCCCTACACACCTGTGTCAGCCCCTGATGCAGCAGGGCACCTGGACCTGGTCATCAAGTCATACGCCACAGGTCAGTGACCCCTCTGCTGCAGCAGTGACCACTTCTGACCATGCAACTGGGGCATTGACGGGCTGCAGGAAACCAGCACACTTCCTTGCGGGCTAAACAAACCTCCGTACTACAGCTAAATCTTGTGCTGAGCACACAATCTATTGCAAACACGAGCCAGGCAGCAGCTCTGCCCAATGCCTGTCCAATCCCCTGTCAGCTTCAGGCGCCAACCACAAGGCACATCTGTGCCAGTGTAGCATACGCAAACAGGCCTGCACAGCACCCATGCTGCCCCTTGTGCCCCTCATACACTTGCCAGGCAAGATGAGCAAGCACCTGGGCGAGATGAAGGTCGGGGAGTCTGTCGCCTTCAAGGGACCTATCCCCAAGTACCCCTACACACCTAACACAAAGAAGGAGATCGGCATGGTGGCAGGAGGTGAGCATCACCTTGGTGCACACCTGGGGTGCAGCACAGTCTGGCGCTGTGCAGCAGCAGAGGCCTGCAGGGAAGCATCAGCAGACCGGGTGTGGGCTGTCCAGCTAGCTCGCTGCATGTCCAGAGGCGTGTGAGGCAGTCGCTTTGGTGGTGTCTCTATTGTTAGCAGGGATGCAGTGCAGTATCCGCCAGAAGAGAACCTGATGCAACCATGCAGAAGGCCTCACATGCAGTTTGAAAGGCTTACAGCCACATTCAGCAGCACTGAGGCAGTTCTGTGTCAGCAGGCTAGGCCCTGACACAGCCATGCCCCACTGCTGCTGTTGTGCAGGTACCGGCATCACTCCAATGCTGCAGGTACAGCGAGTGCAGGTTGCAACAGCAGGTTTGATGATTCGCACCACGCAGCCACTGCTGCATCTGTAAGAGGAAGTGCACTGCCCTCCGGTCTTGC
The DNA here is from genome assembly GCA_004335735.1 of Chlorella sp. KRBP. Taxonomy (NCBI): domain Eukaryota; kingdom Viridiplantae; phylum Chlorophyta; class Trebouxiophyceae; order Chlorellales; family Chlorellaceae; genus Chlorella; species Chlorella sp. KRBP. The sequence goes on along the minus strand of QAXK01012728.1, from coordinate 16,431 downwards.
AGTCGGCACTGTGTGTCACACAATTGTGATGCTGAAGGCCTCCAGCAGGTGTCTGCGTGCGAAGCCAATTGCCGGGCAAGGCAGCTGCCAGCAGAAGGGTGCATGCTGATGGTCTGTGGCAGCAGCAGCCTTGCTGAGGTGGCAGGTGGAGGGCCTGTGTCAGCTTGCCGACATTGATCCCTGCAGCCAGCACATCATGTGGCATGAGTCATGCCCCGGCACCCATGTGGCCTGCTGTGTACTGCATGCTGTGTACTGCATGCTGTGTACTGCGTGCTGCATGCTGCATGCTGCGTGCTGTGTACTGCATGCTGCGTGCTGTGTACTGCATGCTGCGTGCTGTGCTGCGCTATCAGGTTGCTGACCACATCCTGGACAACCCCTCTGACAAGACCAAGGTGTCCCTCGTATTTGCAAACGTGTCTGAGGGAGACATCCTGCTCAAGGTGGGGGTACACGCAGCTGGATGGCACTCCCAGCATGGCAGGTCACTTGCGGAACACTGCTGCAAGTGAGGCTCACAGCAAGTGCATGTGTTACCGAGCTGGCGCCTGAGGCGTAGGGCTGTGTGTGACATGCTGCCTGTGCAGGACAAGATTGACGCCATGGCTGCCAAGCACCCAGACAGGTTCAAGGTCTTCTACCTGGTGGACAAGCCCAAGTAAGGTCCAGGGTCAGGACAGCACAGTGCTCAGCACAACCGTGTTAGCTACCCGGTGACAGTGTGCAGTGCCATGTTCGTGATGGGAGCAACCTGCTGTCAGGGGGTGCAGCTCTTTTGCATGATGGTTTGCACTGCAGTATGTAGGCTATGCAGGGAAAATATCAACATGCACTGACCGGCCCGCATGTGTGTGGGCTGCTGCTGTAGCTGGGGAGGCATCTTCTGGAAGGGTGGTGTCGGCTACGTGACACGCGACATCCTGGCAGCTCACATGCCCCCAGTCAGCCTGGGCTCTGGTGCCCTTGTCATGGTGTGTGGCCCACCAGGTGAGGCACACAGGCAGAGCAGGCAGGCGGGGACCTGTCAGCAGCAGACATGCGCAGGCGGGGACCTGGGCGCCCTGCACAGGCATGCTGGCCACAGACAGCCGACACAAGCAGAAGGCATGCGCAGCCGACGCATGCCCACACATATGTGCGGGTCACACACTGTGGGTGTGCTGGCAGCGAGCTCACATGGACACTCTGAAGATTCAAGATCGCACGCGCCGCACAAGCTGCATGCGGGTGTTTCACGAAAGTCTTGCAGCGTGAAGCCATCACAGGCGAACCATTGCTTGTGTGTCTATATCAGTGCACGCAGGTGCATGACATCGATCAGACATGCATCACATTGACTGGCTGCTGCCGCTGTGTGTGGTGCACTGCAGGCATGATGAATGCTGTGAGCGGTGACAAGGCTCCTGACAAGAGCCAAGGAGAGCTGACAGGATTGCTCAAGGCGATGGGTTACAGTGCAGACCAGGTCTACAAGTTCTGAAGTGGGCACTCCAGCAGCTGGACAGCTCAACAACTGCAGGGTGGCACTACACGGGGCAGTGAGGGACAGTACCAGTAGGGGGTGGAAGTTGTTCGTGGATTTTGCAAAAGGAAGCCTCACAGATGTGCAGGAAGGCTTTAATGGCAACTAGTGCACGCAGAGATGTGGTGAGTCCCTCACTTGTCGACTGGTGACGCCCCAACATGCTGCCCACTGAATGTCCAGCAGGCTGGGGGGTCACCAGTGGGTTGTCACACAGGTGGGCGTACTGTAACAGAAGCGTATGCCCACGATAGACACCCGTGCGAAGCTCCTTGCGCCCCATTCACCCAGGACGTTGTTTTAAAGAGTTTGAGCTATCGCATCGGCCAGGTTGCAAACTTTCGCTGAGGTGACACCGGCCCTCATCAACGCGCACAGGGGTCGTGTTGCAGCTTGATGCGCGATGAAAGACGCAATTGAATGGACCAATGAGCTTATCGAAGCCGCCCTGCGGGAAGAGGGCCGCTTCGAAATGCTTAAGTTGCTGGGCAGGGGCTCCTTTGGCTGTGTTTGTCATGCCCGTAAGCTGGAAACGGGTGAAGATGCAGCAGTCAAGCTTGTGCCACGGTCTGAGGTGCGTCAGTCGGCAGTGCACGTGCATCAGATAGTAACTGCACTGCTGATCTGTTGTTGACAGCATGACGCAGAGCAGCTGGGCCTGCAGCACAGCTGGGCCGGGATGTCACATACACCAGTTGTTTGTGTGTTAATGATCAAATATGTATCCTACCCATAGGTGAACAAGTACGTGGAGACAGAGATTGTCAACCACAGCTTGATGCACCACCCCCACATCATCCAGTTCAGGGAGGTGTTCTTGACCAGCAAGTTCATCTGCATCGTGATGGAGTATGCTGGGACCGGCACGCTGCACGCCTATGTGCGCAAGTTTGGGCACCTCAAGGAGTCAGTGGCACGCTGGTTCTTCCAGCAGCTGGCACTCGCCGTGGACTTCTGCCACAAGAAGGGCGTAGCAAACAGGGACATCAAGCTAGAGAACACACTCCTACATGTGAGTCCGCATGGATCAGCCTACTGCACACGCCACTGTGTGATGAGCACTTTCACATTATCTGGCCTTGATCAGCCATGACTTGGGCAGGGACGCATGACCAATGTTGCAGGCAGCAAGTCCCCGACCAGTGTCCTATGCAAATGTGCTGAGCTGTTCCGCTTGTGCTGCTGCATCGCAGGGAGTTCCTCACCTGCCGCTGCCGCTGCTGAAGATGTGTGACTTTGGATACAGCAAGGAGGAGGCCAGGTCAGCAGCAAAAAGCAAGGTGAGGTGACAAGGGCGGCCAGCAACCTGTACATGTGATGCAAATGCAAGGCATACCAGTGTATGCCTGACCATGTATAGCAGCGGGTTGCTGCTACTTGCTTGTGGCCTCGCCTACGTCTGGCAGTCTGGCTCTCACACACCCAGCTGCCTGCCTCCACGCCTCGTGCTGCTTGCACCCCCACCTGACTGCCTGACTGCCTGCCTGCTTGCCCACCATCTCATGTTGATGTTGCCGCCAGGTGGGCACACTGACTTACATGGCCCCTGAAGTGCTCCTCAACATCACTGGGCAGACGCGCTATGACGGCAAGGTGGCCGACATCTGGAGCTGCGGCGTGATGCTGTATGTCATGCTGACTGGCCGCTACCCGTTTGGGGGTCCCAATAACAAGGGTAAGTTGGATGCGAGCTGCATCTGTAGAACTGCCACCCAGGCCCACGGTGTACTCCGTGGGGAACCCGTCACTGTCTGCCATGTTGCAGTGTAGGGCGTGCCCGCAGAACCGCAGCCCATGTGTGCACCCTCTGTGTAACAGCGTTGCTAAATGTATGCCAGCGTTGCTGTGCTTTGTTTGCGCACCCGCCAGTTCGCAACCCGTAGCACTGAAATCATAAAAGACTGTATGTTGGCTTGTGCGACCTGTGTGTCTCTGTGCTGATGGAGAGGCTGTGGCTGCTGTTAAGGCCTGCACTGTGTGCACAAAACACACCACACATGTGTGTGCCGGCTGGTGCCCTGTGTGCAGGCGTGATTAACACCCCGCAGGACTTCATCGCTATGCTGGAGCAGATGGTGGGCTGCCAGTACGACATCCCTGACAGCTTCAGCCTCAGTGAGGACTGCAAGGACCTGCTGCGCCGCATGCTCATGCCTGAGCCACACAAGCGCATCAGCACAGAGGACATCCTCGCACACCGCTGGTTCAACACCAACCTGCCGCCAGAGGCAGCCACCATGAACGACCGCTGCCTGCAGCTGGGCCCACTCCCGGGTGTCCCAGACCCCGACACCATCAGGCAGATTGTGCGCACGGCGACAAGCAGCGGCAGCAGCAGCTTAGCAGGGACAAGCTCACAGGCTGCTGCTACTACCGGCAGTGGAGGCCCCAGCAAGGGCAGTGGGTACAGCAGTGGCACCCAAATGCATGGAACTTCAGGCCAGCAACAGCAGCAGGGCAGCACGTGTGCCCCCACTGTGCAGCAGGTGATACCACAGCAGCAGGCACAGATGGCGTGGGCGCAGCAGCAGGCAGCTGCAGGGGCAGGTGCAGGAGCATATGCTCCTCAGTTTGACCCACAGCAGCACGCCCACGCGCAGGCACAGCAACAGCAGGGCCAGCAGCAGTGCTACCAACAGTACATGTGACAGTGCATTATATCTGTGCGGCGCATGCAATGGTGCAGTATCGTGCAGGCGCCTGAGAGGGTCCCAGCATGTTGCTGCAAGGTCCTGTGGCGTATTTCTTAGGCACCACGTGGTGCTGCACGTTGGAAGATCAGTTGTTGAGGCTTGGCAAGTGACTCCAGTTGTTGTCGAGGGTGGTGCTTGTGCAGTTATCCGATGAAAGAGTCTTTCAGGCACTGCCGTAGTATCGTCTAGACCGGCCTGGATGACTGACATTTTGGCCCAAGGTGGCCGCAGTAGCTTGCTGCAGTCGTGCGTGCTGACTCAGTTGTGGCACATCTCTGCAATCCATTCGCATCTTGCATCTGTACACATTGTGCTGTTGTGCGTATGTGTCTGATTGCTGTGTGCTGTGACATATGCCATTTCTTGTGCCACACTGTGGTTGTAGTAAGGATTGGTATCTGAAACTCTTTGGTGGCTGGGAAGCTGTGGCGGCACATGTGAAGCGGTCAGGGCATCACATGCCCCATACTTTTCTTGTGGTTTGTGCATTTGCGCATGTGTTGTGGGCATGTACTGTTCTGTGTGTGTTGTGGTGTTGTGCGTGGCCGGCGGTGCTATAGCCTGACCCTATGGCCTGTAGCCTTTTGTGGCAGCTCCTTCCCTGCAAGTTTGTCAGCCAGCTGTCTTTATGGACATGGACTTGAACTTGGCTTGCACTTTGTTCTAGAATTTAACCAATGCTTGTGCTGCTGTAGTTTGGCTGGGCAGGGTCAAACCTGTGGACATGCTGGTTTTGGTCTCCCGATGTGTGGACACACAGGTTGTGTCTCGACTCATGGGATGTGTGGGGTGTAGCCAGAAGGTCTTGTCGGCTGCTTGCTCGCAGCAATGCCTTGTGACAGATGCCCTGTATCTTGATCAGCATAGCAAGCTGCTGCCTACTGCTCGTCTGATAAGAGCATGTGCAGGGCCGCTTGTGTTGTCAGCATCCGGCTGTCTGTGCAAGCAGTGTTTGCACGTTGAACCTCAATGAGGTCAAGTGGCTTTCCAGCCTGTGTACTGCAGAAGAGTAGGCACACTGTGTTGTTTGCAGACCCCAGCCCATTGTTGTGTAGTACAAAACTCTCGTATCTGTGTGTTTTGAGTGCTTGCAGTTCAGCTCAAGTAGTCATTCACGTGGGTGCTGCTCAGACTGGCCTGCTTGCCGAACGAGGTTTCTTTGTGGCTGGAGTCTTTTGTGGAGCTGCAATGCAACACCAGTTGGAAGGTGCAATTCAACTGAGTAGGTATGTATCGCCCTGCTGTGGTGCACACATTGGTCGTGTGCAGGGTTCCATCATGTTCGGCATGTCATCAATCTGCACGAGGGACTGCCTTCTGACACGTGTCATGGTCACAAGGATCAGGGACACCTGCCGCTGGTGTGCTGGCCTGTAGGCATGCAACTTTCTGCTGCAGGGTTGGTGGCAGCCGCGTAGTACTTGGACGTGTCCTGCACTGGGTTGCAGTGGGCTTGTGTGCCGCATGAATGCCAAAGGGAGGTGTTGGGGCTCAGGTGTTGCCCGCAAGACACCATCAGCGTTACGCTGCTGCTGCTGCTGACTGCATGGTGTCATGGTCAATGGCGTTGTGGCGGTTCGAACGCAAGATGTATGCAGTTGGACGACAGGGGCACAGGCATACTTTGTTAGTGTGCTTCACAAGCCCCACTTTCAAAATGCTATCAGTCTCCATACTCTGCATGCTTTTTATATGATCACCACAACGAAACATGGCGTCCAGCATGCATCTAGACCTGGTGCTGCACAGATGGCTGTGGTTGCAGGGGGTCCCGGTGCCTGTGCACAGGTTGCATGTCACAGTGTTAGCAGTGCTGCGCAGAACGCACTGTGTCACCTATCTCAGGGGGAGGTGAGCTCTGTGAGGTGAACAGACGTGTCAGTACAGCACAGCAGCAGTCAGATGCATGGTGCATCTGCTTTTCGTCCGTGGCCTGCTTCCAGGCCGTGCCTGAGCCACAGCGGGGTGTCTTCTTGAGGCAGGACTGTTGCTGGTAGTGGCGGGTTGAACCCCATGGGTGACAGGGGTATCTGAGGCGCGCCTGCGAGACGGAGGATGCATGCATGCCACTGCTTGGCCGTGCTGCATAGCACCCCAGGCCCTCCTTCCGTTGTGTTGCATGTGCAGATGCGTGTGTGGCAGGCTTGCATGCTGCCTTGCTTCAGCATTTGTTATAGCTCTGAACTTAAGGCAGGGTGCCCCGTTCCTGGACTTGAAATGTCACTTATATCACAGAAGCTGTCGTGATTGGGGACAGGAGCCCTTTGGCTCCAGATACGAAGGTTTTAGGGTGTTGTTATGAGCATGTGTGTGTCTTGTCAGGGGTGAGGACCAGTTGTTGCAGGTGCATGCCGCATGCCCACGGTGGGTATGTTGAGCTGTTGCTGCTTGCATGTCCTGCGTGGGGTGTTGTTGGGGCTCCTTGTGCTCTGCATGCCGGGGGGTGCCCAGGCGGCATGCTGACCCAGATGCAGGTTTTGCTGGCGTAGTCCTTGACAGAGTTGCACACAGGCCAGGTGCCGTCTGGTGTGTTGTCTGCAACAACCATCATGCCTGCCTGCTGCTGTCACAGTACTAATCTGCTGCTGTCGCAGTACCAAGGGGCCACCAATGTTGCATGCATCATTGGGCCCGGGGCTGAGGCTGTGTGTTTGGCCCTTGGTGCAGTGCTTCAGTGCCGGTGGCATATCACACAGGCCTGCAAGTTTTCCTGGGACCTGCCATGCTTTCAAGCCAGCCGGGGGTGATGTTTGGGGATTCGTTGTGATCACTGTGTGATGGTCAGCAGCCAGAGGTCGCCACCTCTTCAGCATGCCCGTGCTGTACATACAGCGACCGACATGCGCATGCCAACAACCCACCGGTGGCATGCTGCTGCTTCTTCGGTGCACCAGGATGTCTCGCGATTTGTAATGCCAAACACCACTCCGAGAGGTGCACTGATGTTTTTTCCCGGTCAAGTGAAAATGCAGTGTGTTGCATACCAAGTGGACGTTTGCTGCAGTACCTGTACTGGGGTGTCGCACATGTTGAACATGACTTGATGCAAGAAGAGTCAGAACAGTACTCAAGCATATATAAGTGCATTCGGGTGCGTTGATCAGCAATGACTGGCGTCCTGGAGCTGTACATTGATTTCAGTGGAAGAGACGTTCACGTTCCCCCGGTCTTAGCAGAAAGGGCACTGCAATGCTGAGCAAAAGACTGATCACGAAAGTACAGGAGTTAGACAGCGTGTGGTAGGCTGTATCAGCTTGTTTAGGTTACCCCGCCACCCGACTTCACTCTTTCCGTTCAACAAAACAAGGGCTACCAGCGCCACACACGGGAAAGCACACCGTTTCAACCCCAATTCAATATTCTGCTCCAGATTATTGAAAAACTGTTGAAAGTGGCATTGTCGTTTGTGGGAGCTGCTCAGCATGAAGCGAGCCGCGTGCCTTTGGCTGCCCACTGTTGTCTGCTTGATATGTGCTTCGCAGGTAAGTTTGAAGCATCTAGCTTATGGTTTTTTGCTCGACTTCATCAGCTGCTGCGTCATCTTGGGCATGGTCAAACAAAAACACCCACACTGGCGCCTCATGCTCAGTTGCTGCGGTTTGTAGGCTCAAGAGTAGCTTGTTGAGCTCTCACTTATGACTAGTTGCCACATGATGTGGTCATATCAAACAAAGAGGCTGGCGTTGGCAGTAGGGCACCAGCTTGTGGGCTGCGCACGATTGCCACCCTGCATGGCAGCAACACTGCTCACTGCCCAGTTGGCAGTGACCCTGCTCGCAGATGTATCTGCTGACCAGGGAGGAACATGACCCAAACCAATCAGGAAAGCAGCTGGAGCTGCTGATCGCTGTTTGCAGCCTGAGTTCTGCCTTGTTGTGCCCCTGCAACAGGTCCTAGCAGCAGTCAGCCAGCTTGCGCCCCTAGCCGCAGACGCAGCGCTCATACCAGGCAACTGCACTCTTGACATCCGGACCAACTTGAATTGGGGAGTGGCAACAGCTTCATATCAGGTGGGGTCTGCATGGTTGCAATGGCCACACTGCAGCAGGGGTAACCACCGCACAAGGCTGGAACCTTAGCTATCCCGTATGGGCTACAGCTTGAGCTATGATCAGCCATTCCGGAAGGCGTGTTTGAGAGACCAAGGCTTAAAACAGCATTGTGTGGCATATGTGACTTGCAAACCGGCATGGCTTGCCTGTCCAGCGACCAAGTCGGTTCACTTTGTCAGCTTAGCGACATTGACTTGGCCTACAGAGTCATGTGTACCACACTGCCCACAAGTGTCTATCCTGCACAAGGACACCTGGTCTGCTACTATTGAGGACCTGCAGCTGTATCAGCAGGCTGCCTTGCGCACTGCCTTGCAAAAAAACAGCTAGGGCAGACCCTAAGCAGTCGAAGCAAAGCAGCAGGGACATGAACGCTGGCCGGGGCTTGCACACCTTTGCTGCATGCAGGTTGAGGGCGCATGGGATAAAGATGGCCGGACACCCAGCGTGTGGGATGTGTATGCACACATCCCTGGGAAGATCAAGAACAATGACAATGGTGTGTGTCATTTACACGCTGTTGGCGGCCTGCAGCATTGCAGTCACCGTATACAGCGCTAGCCAGCATCACTGCACCAGCCAGCCAAGGGGTACAGCAGCAGCTGTGCTTCAGTCACGCGCCAGACTGGCACAGATGTGCCAGCATTGCAGCTTGGCATTCACGAGGCAGGTGGGCAGCCCAAATGCACAAGCCAGCGTAGTTCATCCATATCCGCCTCCTGCCTGCCAGCAGTATCTGGCTGCGTTCCTTATCAGGCGGGGCACTCTGCACGGGCCTAACCATTGGATGCATGATTGCAGGTGACAGTGCGTGTGACATGTACCACAAGTATGCTGAGGACTTTGCCATGATGAAGCAGATGGGCATCAAGCACTACAGGTGCAGTGGGCGACATGCACCAAGGCTCATATGGGCTGGGGCTTGCACATGCCCTTTCCTGCTGCCAGCTTCACCATCATAGTCTGGTGCACTATCACCCGCAGCAGCAGTGTGCTCAGTGATTGATGTGCAGCGTGCATGTAATGTCTTACAATATGAGTGTGCAATGCCGAAACACTCCAAACTCACCAGATGTGTTTTCTGATGTGTGTGGTGTGCGGTGCTTGTTGCGTTGGCAGGTTCTCCTTCTCATGGAACCGCATCCTGCCCCAGGGGGCCAAGGGCACCCCTGTCAACCCTGCCGGCATCAAGTTCTATAACGAGTGAGTGTCAGCAGCAGCTGTGCAGCAACAAGCAGAACATGCATCATTCGGAGCAGGTCAGCAACCCGCTTGCATCGCTCATGTATGCCTGCTGTGACTCTGAAACTGGCTGCACAGGTATATATAGGGACATTGCTACATGCCTGGGTTACTGCCAGTAACCTACTGTGGGTCTGTCCTCCAGCAGTTCAGCATTCATGGCAGCCAGGCTTAGCTGCAAGCCTGCTGACTGTCATGCACCCTCAACCAGTGCCGGCCTGCTGTTGTACCCTGTGTGTTGTGACCTGCAGCATGATTGACGCCATGATTGCAAACGGCATCAAGCCCTATGCAACCATCTTCCATTGGGACCTGCCCCAGGTGTGCCTGACAGCACAGCACAGCACAGCATACGTGTGGATCAACACAGTGCAGCCAACCATAGCTCGCCTCGGGAGCATGATGCAGCGCAGTCAGCATGTTGCAGCATACTGATGCAGACGGCCGCAAAGGACATATATGTGTGGGGGCAGTTGTAGAGGACTTACCTGGGGCTGTGGGTGTAGTGGCCTATAGTGATGTGTATAAAGGGCAACACCCAGCACAGGTGACCGAGATACAGCAGCAGCAGCAGCAGCAGCAGCAGTCAAAGCACTGGGCTGATGCATGGCCCAGCAATGGGAGCCTTACAGTGCTGCTATGCTATGCCACCCTCATGCCGTACCATTGATGCAGTTGTGTTGGCATGCTGCTTTCCAATGTCTGCTGCACAGGTGCTGCAAGACAGCTACACAGGCTTCATTGGCGCCCAGATTGTTGATGACTACGTCAACTACGCAGATGTGCTGTTCTCTCACTTTGGCGACCGTGTCAAGGAGTGGATGACATTCAACGAGCCCTGGATCACATGCAGCCTGCAGGTGGGTGCAGCACTGCATTCCTGCACCCAGCGGTATGCTGTCATCAGCAGGCCTAGCGTACTGCTTGACAGCTGCAGGGTCTCTTCACCAAACCAGCGTTGCACTGCAGTTGCGGTGACACACACTCGTTGCTAGCAGACAGTTAATGTCGCATGTCGGCAGGGGGCATGCTGCTGTTGAACAGAGAGTGCTGCATCGCCACCGTCAAAGTGTGGCTGCTGTGTTTGTCACAAGCATACTTACGAGTGCGTGATGAAGCCCAGCTGTGGATTTGCCGTGCATAATCACAGGGGAGCCGCAACTGCATCATGCGCTGCCTGGGGACTAAGTTAATGCTGCATGTGTCAGGTTGCATGTTGGCTGGTGATGGATTGACACTGGCTTCTGTTGCCCTGACATGACCTGTGCTGTGCTGTGCCCTGCAGTGGGGTGACATTGGTAACTTTGCACCTGGTCATAAGGGCGGCATGGCTGGCAAGTACGCTTGCGGGCACCACTTGCTGCTGGCACATGGCAAGACCAAGGCCCTCTATGACCAGAAGTATCGGCCACAGCAGGTGAGCCCATGCTCGCGGCTGCCTGATGATCAGCGATGCGCCCATGCTGCTGACATGGACCCGCTGACTCCTGTGTGCACACAACGAGTAGATCAGGGTCATGCCCCTCAGCCTTGTTGAACAGGCCGGATGCCAAACCGTTTTTGCCAGATGCCAAACCCGGTTTGTTCTGTGACTGCATTTGTCAGAGTGTGCGTTGTATGTTGCTTGCCTGGTCTGCTGCTGCTGTTTCAGGGGGGCAGGATGGGCATTGCACTCAACATCGAGTACCTGGAGCCTCAGACCAGCAGCCCAGTGGATGTGGCAGCAGCACAGACAGGCATTGAGGGTGCACTGGGCTGGTTTGCAGACCCACTGTTCTTCGGTAAGCTTGTGACACAGAGCTGCATTTGACACAACGGTTTCCGCCACAATGGCATCTGTGCAGAACCTGTTGTGCCATGCAACACAACTAGTTCAGGACCCTTCCCCTTCCCCTGCTGATTGATGCGCTATAGCAATGCAACTGCGGGTTTGCATGATGCGCAGCTGACACACATTTATTGATGTGCTGTGATGAGCCAAGCTGTGTGTTGGCCGCAGGTGACTACCCCGAGTCCCTGAAAGCCTGTGCTGGTGACAACCTGCCCAAGTTCACACCAGAGGAGAGTGCCATGCTCAAGGGCAGCACAGACTTCCTTGGTATTAACTTCTACACTGGCAAGTATGCCAAGGGCAGCGCTGACGACAAGTGTGCGGTGTTTAGCACAGACAGGGATGCAAACGGTGTGGAGATTGGGGCACAGGCAGAGTCCTTCTGGCTGCGGGTAGTGCCCTGGGCCTTCTACAAGCTGCTCAAGTATGTGGACAACAGGTGAGGACACAGGACAGAGCATTCAATGGCTCGGAGCCACACCACACCCCTGTGTGAGTTCTGACGTGCCGGGTTGAGAGGTACACAGTGTGCAAGTTGGCTGTATAAATGCCCTACATGATGCCTGCAGGTACCACCCTGCACATATTGTGATCACGGAGAATGGGGTGTCAGTGCCCAAGGAGCAGGACATGCGGGCAGCTGATGCCACTCGGGACAGCTTCCGGGTGGACTACTACAGGTGGGTGTCAGGCACCAGACTGTGACCTTCAGGAAAGCTCTCTGCTTGATTCGTGATGAGGAAGGAGGATTCTTGTGGATCACACTGCACTCCACCACACACGGATCATCCAGTAGCTTTTGTCCAAGTTCTTGACTTGCTGCCCCTCATGGCAGCAACCAGCCGTGCTTGTCCTCGGCCTTGGTTACACACAGCCATTGATGGCAGTCATCAGCGCACTGGGGAGGTTTGACATGTCAGCATCTGCTTCTGTGTGCAGGAGCTACCTTGACAACCTGTGCAAGGCGGTCTCAGAGGGTGTCAAGGTGGATTGAGCTGTTGAGCACAGCAACCTGCTGAACACAGTCAGCAACACTGCTGACTCAGCTTGCAGTGTCATTTAGCTGACTACAGTGTGCATGGCCAGGGCCAGGCAGGGAGCACTTGTGAATGCCGCATGTGTTCATGTTGCATCGGGAGCTGAAGCACCAACAGTGCAGCTGATCAGTGGCATGGGCAGATGCATGCAGGTGCAGCAGGCGTTGCAACTTGCACAGCCTGTGCACAACATGCAACCAGGAGCGCCGTGCCATTCATGTAGAGTCCAAGGAGCCCCGCATGTGTCATGACGCCTCTCTGTTGTCACTGCTGCCGCCCTCAGATCCAAACGTACTTTGCATGGAGCCTGATGGACAACTTTGAGTGGCTGGAGGGCTACACGCAGCGCTTTGGCATAGTGCATGTGGACTTTGACTCCCCAGAGCGCACACGCACCCCCAAGCAGTCAGCTGGCTTCTTGTCCAAACACTTCTTCAGGTGAGGCACTGGCCACGCAGTGAACGCACAGGGAGACCCTGCAGCCGTTCACAGCGATCCAGTCTCTGATTCATCTATTCACCTGCAGCTCATAAACACATGGTATGTTTGCGTCTGGTGCAGTTATGCGGTATCAACTACTAGTGCACAGGAGCCCATGTGGCACTGCGGCATGCCACGAGGTTGCTTGGCTGCTGTGTGAGACAGTTTGGCTTAGCGCTGACTGCTGTGTACACTATTTGTGCTGTGTGCAGGCCCGGCCGAGACTGGCGTGGACAGCGATGATGCTTGTCAAGCAGTCTGACCAGCATGTGAAGTGTGGAGGCTTCGTAACCCAACGCATGACAGCCATTACTTTTGATGCCAGGGCCATAGCCACCTTGTAGAGTAGGTTGCACTTGTTACACATTGCCTGTACTGTAGTTAGTGTTGTTGCAGCAGTGCCTGGCCTTCGCCCAGGCTCGTCCTGCGTTAGTGACGCAGTCTAGCAACAGTTGAGCTGTGAATGCTGCATGGGTTGCCTGACACATGCTTGTTGGCTGGCCGGATGACAGCGCTGGAGAAGTGCTTTACCCACCCTGTCACTTCGTCATTGCAATTGCTCCAAGCACCCCAGCTTGACCTTGAGGGGTTGCAAGGTTGTCCGGTGTGTTGGACAGGGGGCTGCGCAGCTCCGTGTGATGTAACCCAGGCCTCATCTGGACGGTAATAACGTGTGGCGCTCATGGTGCACCTGGACCTCAGTAGCACTGCTGCAGGATGTTTCTGCCACGACTCATAGCAGGCCGCAGCGTTGCCAGGACAGTCAATTGTGACAGTTGACAGTGCGGCCCAGAGTCCAGTACTCCGGCCCCCTTCACACTCCCTGAGTTGACCGGGGTCAGGCTGTCATCAGCATTCACAGACTCACTCAGCGGCACGTGGTACGCGGGGTTCCTGGCACCTCCACACTTACGTGTATACATGATAAGATCAACAACAGCTGCAATGACTGTCGCTGTCAAGGCTTGTGCAAAAACGATGCAGAGAGTGTTATGATATGGCCGTAGGGGCACCCAACCCTTGGCTTACTTGTCCACAATTCACACTTCATGCTGCATGCTATGGACTGGAAGCTGTAAAAGTTACATCATATGCATCTGCACTTGCACAGCCCTGAAGCTGCATGCACAGCAGCTGCCCCCTGGCCCTGTCATAGCCTTGTCAGTCACCAACAGCGACTACTTTGACCCATCATGTCATCAACCACACATCACTTCTTCCCGGCAGCAATGGGTGCCTTCTTCACACCCCCCTTTGCTGTCAAGCCGCCTTTGCTGCCACCCTTGGCTGTTTTGCCTTTGGCTGCCTTTGCTGCTGCCTCCTTTGCTGCCTTCTTCTCGTTGGGCTTGACTGTGACTGGCCCAAAGAAGGACTCCAGCCGGCCCTGGCTGGCCTTGCCCTTGGCTGCATTGATCTTCTTGACCTGGTTGCGCACACGGTCTTCGTTGAACCCCTTCTCCCCTGCAGGGCAGCCACACTTCAAAGTCACTGCACTTGTGTGGCACACCGTTGTCAAGTGCACAGCACAGCCAATGTACTATACCAAGGACTGAACCACACCTGATTGGGGCAGCCCATCAACACTTTCACTATCAGGGCCTAGTATCTACGAACACACGTAGATACTTTGGGAATGTGCCCCTCCCCACCCCACACACCTACGAGGTATGCCACCAGGGCCTCCTCATCAGGTGGTGACCACTTCAAGGGAGGCAGCTGGTCTGCTGGTGTCACCTCAGGCTCCTTGAAGAACTGGGCCGCCTCCTTGTGGGGGTAGGGCTCAGGCAGGGGGTACTTGGCAGGGTCCAGCGCCTGCACAGCACACAGCAGGACACAGCAAGACATAGCACAGCACAGCATATGCCGTCAGCAGGGGCGAGGGAGGGGTGCCGGTGGGGGTGGGGGAGGGGTCCATAGCCTGCTGGGTATGGGTCCTAGCAGCAGATGCAGCCTTGCAGGTGGCTTGCATAACGCAGCAGCCAAACACATGCAAGTGCACACGCCAAACGGCCGCACAGCTCACGCCATATCAACATGACACACTAGATATTCCTTTGTGCATGCCGTCACACGTGTAACCCGGCGTCTACCATCAAAAAACCCCTGCTCACCTGCTGCTGTGGCTGTAGCTGCATCCTGGCCATCCCCATGAGCAGCTGCACGCCTGCTGCGGGCTGTTCCGGACTGCTGAAGCGTGACTACAGGCCTAGAGGTTGTGTGAGCGGGCGTTGGCTCAGCCCTGATGTCTTCCAGGTCCATTGCCACCACCATCGCTGTGCTGCCTGCTGGCCCAGCTGCTGGGAGCGACACCTCAGCTCACGTGCTGCAGCGTCAACGGGCTGGAGAAGACATAATTAACGTACAACTGTAGTGAAGCACCAAAGTCGATGTTCTAGAGGTCGGGTGCTCGACGTTCTGCTGGGAGCCTCCGAAGCTGACGGTTCTTGTCACGTTCCAAGGCCCGCTTGCAGCTCGTGAACAGCAGAACAATGTACTTTACGTTGCGAGTCAACAACTACAGCAGCTGTCGACTGCCACGACGAGTGAAGTGCTCCTTGACAAGTGATGTTTGACAGAGTTGAGTCAAGGCACTTGACCACTCTGTGCTGGCTGCTGTCTCGGCCATAACGGCAGACTCTGTAACATGTTTGAACCAAATTGGGGTGATATTGAGACACTCGTATACTCTGCTGCACTAGTGCCCTCCTGCCATCACACCTGCCAGGCCGGAGTGTTGCTGTGCATTCCTGGCAGGTGCAGCCCAGTGGTGCAGCATGGAGCACTGCAGACCCCTGTTGCAATAGCATATACCACACTAACAGTAAAACACGTAGATGTGGCAAGATATGGTGTGTTATGGCTGCTGCATGTACGTGTCAGGCCACATCCAAGTCAGCAGGGGTGCAACCTGCCAGGCTGGCCCCTACTGGACACCTCAGATTGTGCAGCCAGGTCTCGCAGCTGCAGCAGCACTGCCACCCACAAAGCAGCAGGCACAGCAGTGGGATCAACAGCAGCAGCAGCCTCTGCTGTCACAGGCGTGGGGTCCTGCTGGCTGTCCTGTCAGGAATCTTTTGCTGGGCACTCAGCTGTCTGACCTGCCAGACCTCAGCAGCAGCAGCAGCAGCAGGGACACTGGGGCCCGCTTGCTGCTGATCCTTTTGATCATCATCAGCATTGGATGCTGATGCGTGAGCTGAGGGGTGTGCCGGGACCCGGGCAGAGGAGCAGCTGCTGCTGCAGCTGCAGGCCATCAGTGCGGCACTGCTGGACCAGGGTGACGTGAATGAGTCATGGGGTGACACCCTGCTCATTCACTATGGCTTCTTGGCTGACTCTGTTGCTGCTGGGGATGTGGGTGAGGCCCAGCGCGACCTGAGGAACCTCAGCAGGCTGCTGGCTGAGGGCAGTTCAGGCTTACCGCCTGCTGCCCAGCAGCTGCAGCAGGGGGGTGGGGCTGGGGTTGCTGCGCAGCAGCAGCAGCAGCAGCAGGAAGCAGCCCGGCCTCTGCTTGAGCTCAGCTCCCTGAGGGAGGCAAGTTCCAGGCTGAAGCAGGTGTGCAAGGCCTTGC
>QAXK01012725.1:0-20263 GCA_004335735.1 Chlorella sp. KRBP | reverse complement strand
CAGCCCTGCCACCACCACCACCAGCAGCAGCAGCAGCAACCAGGGCACACACTGACCCCAGCAGCAGCAGCAGCAACACCAGCAGCCGCACAAGCAGCAGCAGCCCGGCGGCTGCACCAGCGGCAGGGCAGGCAGGGCTTGGGGCAGGCGCGCAGCCTGGGCATTCGGCGGGAGGGCCAGCGGCTGCAGTGAGGGATGCTGCAGGCCATGGACTGCCTGCAGTGTCCTCACCCACCCCCGGCAGCTTTGACAGCTTCCTGAGCAGGTGGGTTTAGCTGACAGGAGTGTCCTGACAGTTGCTGGCCGCATGGCACTGAGAATACACCCTGCAATGTTTTGCCTTTTCATTTCTGGTGTGGCCACTGCATACTGACCAACCATATTATGCAGGCACACCATGCAAATCTGCATCTTCTTGCAGAGCGTGGGCCATCCCTTTGTCTATGTGAATTCACAACAAGTGCAGACGGCCACATGCACTCTGAATCTGCCTGCAAACGTGTATTGCCCACAACCTCCGCAGGCAGTACAACACGCGGCACCTGAGCTTCAACAGTGGTGGTGGTGTGGGCGAGGCCGGCGGCAGCAGCAGCCCGGCAGGCATGCACGCACACCAGCAGTTCCCGCAGCAGCAGCGCACCTCCAACAGCAGCCTGCAGGTGCTGGCGAGCCTGCAGCTGGACGCCACGTTGGCCAGCATCACACATGAGGCCCGGCACGATGGGGCACTGGCTGAGCGCCTGGCACACTGGAAGGCAACCTTCAGGGAGAGAGGTGGGCAGTTGCTGGGGCTGCAGCCAGCTAGTTTTTTTGTTGTGGGTCATGGGCTGGGCAAGAGAGGCCGTCCGCTTGTAGGGCTGGGATCGACCAGCGACTGGATGGTTGTGCAGGATGCTTTTTATGAGGCTATTGCAGCCAAGCCGGCGTGCACCTGTGCGTTGCACCACCTTGCACTGCTCGGGTGGCGTCAACTGCTGCCACCGCTCAACCCCCTCCACATCCCCCTCCCTCCAGGTGGAGAGTTGTCTGCCGCCATTGCCTCCTGGCAGGAGCGCCACCAGCTGGCAGCAGTGCTGTCCACGGGCTTCCTGGACGGCAGCCACCCCATTGTGGATGCGTACGAGCTGGGGGTGAGGCTGCAGCACATGCTGAGGCGGCTCACTGCACTGGCTGCAGGCGCACTCGTGCAGGTGGGTGGGCACATTCAGCTTGTGACCCGCCTGCGCTGGTGATGTATGTACACCAACATTGCAGCATCGTGTGATCACACAGCCTTCCAGAAAGCATGCCAAGCCAAACTGATGAATTGGTGCCAGCAGCTGTGTGCATCTTGAGGCTGCTACTGGGAGGGCTTGCCCTGTGACGCTCAGACCATGACGGGTCGTGTGCGGGTGCTGCTGCCTGGTGCTGCAGGTGCCCATCAGCATCCTGCCTGGTGTGTTCCTGGGCAATGCAGTCGCTGCAGACAGCCAGCACCTGCTGCAGTACCTTGGAGTCACCCACATCATCAACGCAGCACAGGTCAGCACAATTTCTAGTCAGCCTCACCTGCGACCCTGCTAGCATGCAGGGCCTGATGGAATCTTGCCCAACATTCCTTCCCGCAGGCTGGCCATGTCCGCTGAACATACGAGAGCTGCTTGCCGCAAGCCGGCGGTTGCAGATTGCTGTCGTCTGCCACATGTCCTGCTTTTGCAGCAAGCTTGTCTGCAATGAAGTTGTTCAGGCTCATGCCCGTCCCTGTCGACCCTGATTTTGTCCTCTGCATTTGTTTACTTCGTGTGTTGTGCTGCACAGGAGCTGCAGCTGACGCCTGACTCAGGCGCATTTGCAGTGCTGCGTGTGGCCATTCGGGACGAAGAGGAGGAGGACGTCACAGCACACTTTAGGCTAGTGAGTGGCACACTGCTGGATGTGTTGAGATCTCGTCCGACTCAACAGACAGTCTCTTTGTCCGCTGTAGTGCCTGCGCCTGTGTTTATGCCTGTGACTGTGTGTGCATACATCTCTCTGTACCTGCGCGCCTTGACCTGCTTGTGTGCCTGCCCAACTCCCCCCCCAGGCCAAGGAGTGGATAGATGCTGCGCTGGCCTCTGGTGGTGCTGTGCTGGTGCACTGCCACGAGGGCAAGTCCCGCAGCGTCACCCTCCTGCTGGCATACCTCATGATGAGCAGCGGCCTCACACTGGCTGTGGCTCTGGCACACATGCGGCGGCTGCACCCCAAGGCATCACCCAACGCAGGTGGGTTCTTAGTGCTACTGCACACACTGTTTATGGAGCTGAGCAACATCTCATCAGCCATGACAGGCCAAGAGACTTTAGTATGCAGTTGGATCCAACAGTCGGCATGTTATCAGGCCATGTGGTGCTGAACAGCTCCTTCAGAGTGACAACGCTACAAGACAACAACACAAGGTTTCTGTGCATACGCCTGTTGCAGGTTTCATGGCCCAGCTGATGCGCTTGGACGAGCAGCTGCATGGCACCTGCAGCATACAGCCCTCAGACATGCCCCGGGCCAAGCCTGAGCCCCGCATCTGCAGCATCTGCGGCACAGCAGCAGGCATCAGCTACGCCAGCCTGGTGCAACACACCAAGGCCAAGCATGGGCTGGCAAAGCCACCAGCCGGGGCAGCAGCGGGTGCAGCAGGGGCCGGTGTGGGGCACGCAGGTCATGCATGATTGCTACCCATAGGCATGCAGGACCAACGCGACACAGCAGCCAGCAGCAGGCAGCAGGTGGTGACCTGGACGTCACGCCAGCAGGACCCTACCCTGCAGGTACTTGTTGCAGCAGCAGTGGGTACAGCAAGCGCACGTCTGGGGCAAACACGGCCTGCATAACCATTGCGTATGTATGCATGGCAAAGCAGAGCATGCTGTGTCAGTGCAAAGAAGTGGCCTCCACTGGGGCAACTGCAGGCCTCAACCTGCCCTTATTGCTGCAGCAGATGTGGGAGTATGCAGGGGTGTTGTGTTGCCATGCAGCATCGATGGGCCTGCAGGGTGGTGCAGTGGACTCCCTGACACTTGTCGCAACAGGGTCATGAAGAGCCGTGGTGTCTGTCATGGGGGTTGTGGGCACAACAGACCTGCAGGTGTATCAGTACAGCGTTGACTAGTGTGTAGCTTGCAGGCAGCCCTGTGGCTGACACAAGCCATTCAGCCAGGTGGCTCTTGGTGTCACTGCAATCAAGCAGGTGCCATTGTACCAAGGCTGCACCCAATGATGGACCAATAGCTTGTGCTGCCAGCATGTGGGGGAAGCTCGGCAGCTCCCTCTCTTTACCATCGTAAGAGCGACCTCATGATTACTCAAGTCTACATTTGGCTGATTGCGCAGCATTCTTATCTCATACAATGCCCTTGGTCAGCTAGTAGCCGCAGCTGCATTAGGCAGTCTGGTCGCATTGCAGATATTTGAAATCGATTTGCGTTGTGTGTTTATTGCACACCTGAAACCATTGGAGAGCCTTGTGAAATGCTTCTGTCTAGAGGGGCAGCACATTCCTTGCTTCAGCCGACAAGATCTTGTGCTTGCAGTCACTGTGCCTGTTTTGCACTGAAGGCCCTCAACTTGAGACGGTGTAAGCCATGAAATGAGATCGGCAAGCTTGGGACATATGGTATCACATGCGTGTGTACTTGCAGCTGCAGAAGCTGATACCATATATATAGTGAGTTCGGCAAGAGCTGTCGCTGTCATGCAGAAGCTGATACCATGTGTGCCTGCAGTGGCTGGTACCATGCATGTCGGCCTGACCCCCAGTGTATGTTGTGGATGCCTAGTCATATGATGAGACCGGCAAGAGCTGTCGCTGTCATGACTGTCGCTGTCACGCTTGTGCAGAGAACCTCCAGTGTATGTTGTGGATGCCTAGTCAAGTACTTGAGGCGGATGTTTTGTTTGCCAGCGGTGACATGCAACCCTTGGGCCCTGAGGCTGCATTGGCATGCTCAAATGGGCTATGTGGGCCGGCCACTCTTTCAATGACAGACTGGGAAGATTCACGGGAACTCACACGCAGATGTGCCGCATTGCACAGCAACATTAGCACAAGCAACAGGGCATTGAGCGGAATCTGGTATGAGATCTCAGCGCAGGGTCATGCCGTCAGCAACCACAGCGGCTTGCAACAAACTGACCCACCATGGCAGAGTACTTCGACCAGAATGCACCTCTCCAAGTCAGCTCGAGTTTGTCAACCATTATCACCAGGAGGTAACCTGTCCAAAGTACCCTTGCAAAAGGGCCCTTGCAATCAGTGACATCGTAACACATAGACGCACAGGAAGAGTGTTACAAACCCTGCGCTACACCTGGTCCTGCTTGGGGCAGCAGACCTTCTTGTGTTGGGGCCAGTCAGCAGCCTGACATGCCTCCCACAGTACCAGGTACTATGGCACACAGCGCAGCGCTTCAAGCCCTTGCCGCCACAACTTGCGCAGGTGTGCTTCTGCCGCCTCCTTGCCTGCTTCTGTGCCTGCCGCTCATGCTGGTCGGTTCCTGCAGCGGCTGTGTTGCTGGTAGCATCTGAGGTGCTGCTCTGGGGTGCTGCTGGGTGGGATGCTGCCGGGGTCGTGCCAACATCGCTGCTGCTCTGGGGTGCTGCTGGGTCAACGTCACCACTGCTGCAGCTGATGGTATCGGTGTGGGCTTTGCCAGTTGCACTGTAGGCTGTAGGGCTGTCTTGCTGATTGGCCTTTGCAGTGCGGCTGCTCTTCTTCTTGGCTCCTTTGGAAGGGCACGGATATCCTTGATGCACAGGGCCTTCAGAGCCTGGATGGCTGCATGCTTGCTGGGGGGTTTGTCTGCTTCGGGGTCACAATAATAGTCTGCTGGCCATGAGGCATCCACAACATGCTGCTGCAGAACCCTGCGGAGGTCAACCTGGTCGCGTAGAACCAGCACCTTCCCCACTATGCGCCCAGCACCCATCCAAGACTGCCTGTTCTGCAGGAAACCCTCATGCCTTGCGTTTGACATGAACTTGATATGGTCCCTTTCCCTGATCTCAAGTCTGGGTGTAGTTCCTGCGCCTTTCATCACAACCACCGCACATCTGGAGGCCAGGTGGATCGCCACATACATGTATTGTTGCCTCTTGATGGCTGGATCTTGGCCCTGCGGTCATGCAGGCATGTTGGCAGAACAGCAAAGCATTTTTAAAGCATCCAAGGCAAGCAGACGCGTGGGTGCTGATGACCTCTGGAAATGTAGTGGAGCATGCCATGTTGATTGCGCAACCGACATGGCGAATGCGCTGCTGCTGCTCTCTAGAGATCTGCTTCTGCACAGGTTGCAGCTGTAGTTGGGCCGCACCTGAGTTACCAGGCAGTGTGATTGTCAAGCTGGTCACTGTTGCTGACAAAGAGGGCCACTCTTGGAGTGCAGCATGACTGTGTATTTGCAGTTGCTGGACATGTCGTTGCCTCCACAACACTATTTATAAAATGAACATTCAGCCCCGAGATGCCTCAGGGGCGTGTCGCAACTGTCGTTGATGCTGCTGCTGAAAGGATAGAAGCACCAGCTGCAACTGTCCCTGCAATCGGTACTGGTGGCTGCTGCTGCTGCAGCACTGCTTGCAGCAAGACATCATGTGTGAGTATAGGGAGTAGCTGGAAGCGGCCCTAGTGGTGCTGGAACCCCGTTACATTGTGCAGCAGCTACTGCATGATCATGTACAGTGTGCCACGTGTGTCAGATGTGTATGCAGCTGTTCCCGCCCAAATTGCGCTTCCTTTACATTTTGATATAGCCAAATCTACTATTGTTATACGCGTGCTTCCACCGTCTGTCTGTTGCAAAGTTTGGACGCAAGGAATGCCGAAATGGGCTTGCAGGCGGTGGGTCGAGGCCATAAAGCACAGAAGACGACGCAACAGGCTGTATTTCCTCGTAAACCTGAGCCAAGAGTGAGCTTACACAATCATTTCACACCCAGCTTGCCTCACACTTGCTGCCGTTGCCAACTGCAGCGCAACCGGTGAATCCCACGCATGTTTTCCATTTTTAGTTTGCACAAAAGCTTGTTTAGACGTTGCCGGAGTTTTGCTGGGCGCTGTGTCCTCTGATGCCCACACGGAGCTCCAACGTCCGACACGGTTAGCGTCACAGACATGGCAAACATAGAAGGCGGGGCTCCGCCAAAAACTCCACCACTATTGGTGCAAGAGAAATTTGCGTGGGTTGTGTTCTCTCGGATCAACAGCACCCACACTCAGGGGTGCCGGCCATGAGGGGTCAGGTATAGGATCTGGTGGTGGGAAAGGATCCTGGAATCAGATAATGGCGTCCAGGGGCACCTGTAAGTGTTGATATCAATCGACTGAAGGAGCAACACATACATGCAGGTAGTTGTGCTACAGCAGTCAGGCTTACAGAAAGGGCTAGTTGCAGGGACCATCCCAGGCTGCGGCGGGTGCAAGTGCACATGCACCACAGTCCCTGAACAGATGGAGCGGGACTGCCATCTCAGAGTCCGTACATGCCAATCAGAGTGTGTCACAATGGTACATTGTCTGCAGTATGTGCCCCTGCAGCCCTCACCATGCAAACTCCAGATGGGCATACACCTGAGCATGGCATCAACCCAAGCATGCCATGATGGGAGTTGACGAAACTTCCCACAGTCTACTGTACACCTAAGACATGCCACTGGCGCACCACTTACACGTGTCAACACGCATCACACGGATCAGCATGAGGGGTCAAAACAACTGGGCCAACATCACCCTCAAGCCAACTCCCACGCCCCAGTGCCTTCCCCTGCAATGCTCAGCACCCTGTCATGAACCTCCCTCAAGCTGTTGCTGTGCCCCACACTGACATAACTGACACCAGCACCCTGCAGCAGCCTGTAAAGCTGCACAGCAGCAGCATCAGGCAAGGCGCTGGTTGCCTCATCCAGCACTACGAGCGAGGGCACGTGCAGCAGCACACGGGCAAATGTGAGCCGCTGCATCTCACCAGGTGACAACACGTCACCCCAGGCCTCACACTGAGTGAGAAGGCCGTCAGGAAGTGTGACCAGGAGGTAGCTGAGGCCAGCAAGGTCCAGTATGGACACAAGCTGCTGGCAGGAGGGGCACATATCAGGCTGAACGGCCTGCTGCTGCTGCAACTGCTGCTGCAGCATTGCTGGAACAACCAGAGGTGGCGGCAACACCTGCTGCTGCTGCTGCTGCATCGAGTGCTGCTTGCCTGCCAGGGGTGCACCCAGCACAGCACCCAAAGACACCCATAAGAGCTGCTGCTGCTGCTGCAGCTGCTGCTGGTGACGTTGCAGGAGCCCACACGACAACCAGTTCAGCCACCAAGCGCCACCGCTGCTGGGTCTGTGTTCCTGCCGTGCCAACAGCTGCTGCTGCTGCTGCTGCACGCACTGTCTACCTCTGCCCCAGCCTGGCTGTGCCGGATGGCCTGTGTGACTGCTGCAGGT
This sequence comes from Chlorella sp. KRBP, assembly GCA_004335735.1. Taxonomy (NCBI): domain Eukaryota; kingdom Viridiplantae; phylum Chlorophyta; class Trebouxiophyceae; order Chlorellales; family Chlorellaceae; genus Chlorella; species Chlorella sp. KRBP. The sequence goes on along the minus strand of QAXK01012725.1, from coordinate 12,816 downwards.
GCAGGGCCACTTGGCAGCAGCACCAGGGTACAGCAGCTGCTGCCGCAGGGTCACTCCAGGTCCCGCCAGGCTCCTCTGGGGCACAAACAGCACGCCGCCCTGCCCACCAAACCCTGCCCCGGCTGCTGGCATAGCTGAAGCACAGGCTGTAGCAGATCCCCCAACAGCAGCACTGTAGCGGCTGGTCAACAGGCTGAAGCTGCCTGCATCCGCAGGCCACAGTCCAGCCAGGCAGGAGAGCAGTGTGCTCTTGCCACAGCCACTGGGCCCCTGTATGAGCAGGGAGCCGCCTGTGTGCAGCTGCAGGGTGAGGCACGACACCACAGGTACACCTGCTGGTGTGCTGACCTGCAGGCCAACACAGCTCAACAGCTGCTGCTGCTGCGGGCTGTGGTGGTGCTGTACAAGCTGCACAGGCTGACTGTGCAAGGCAGCTGGGGTGCAGTCTGGAGCTGATATGCTGCTGGAGACGGGATTGAGGAGCCTGGATGCAGCTTGCTGCTCCTGGTGCAAGCTGTGACAGGGGTTGCCGTTGTGTGTTAGTACAGCCACAGGGTTGGGTGGTGCTACCGCTGCTGCTGCTGCTGCTGCACGCAGCGCCTCCCGCACCACTGGCAGTGGTGCTGAAGTGAACAAGGTGGCAGGGTACACCTGCGAGATAAGGGTGAACAGGCAGGCACACCGTGTAATGCAGTCTTGCCATACACAGCAGGACCAACATGACACCCCGACCTGGATATATGCGTGTGCTGCAAACACAGGCACAAGCCCACTCACATGCATGCTGGACATTTGGGAGCAGGCCCCCTTGCTCATAGCTGCCCACATCTGCACACGCCCGCCCCCTCACCCGATAACACTGTCACAACTTTGCAACTACAGGCCGGCCACCCACATGCACACAGCAGGCACGTGTTTCCTGAAAGCCATGCCGCTGCATGTCCTGGCTCTCCACCCACCTGTGTGGCCGCCTCAGGATGACTAATGAGTGAGAAGGACTGGCCTGCAGGTGTGACCCGGTCATAGCCTAGCAGCACTGACGCGCCAATGACCTCGTCATAGTGTGACCCAGGCGTGCTGTGCAGTGCTGTGCCGGAGCGTGGGTCCACTGTGTCACACCAGTAGCCCCTGAGAGTCAACAACAGCAGCATCACACACACAAAGACACACAGCAGGCACAGCACATGAAGATTAAAAAAACACGCCGCCCCCAACAAAACACAGTCGCACACACGTAGTACTTTGTAGGGGTGCAAGCATGAAGTCTTTCTGGGTGCGACTGGACAGGCAGCAGTGCCTATGCACGATATTGTGCGTGTCTGACACCACACGCCAGCGGGGGAGTAAACAAGTGGGAAAGTGACTGAGTGAGCGGCTGAGTGTGAGAGGCAGGGCGTGATCAGCCATGGCCAGTGCAACAGCAGTGCAGGTGGGAAGACCCGGATCATACCTGCTTGTGATGTGATCATACACGGCCTGCTGCCAAGTCATGAACACCGCCAACATGTGCTGCATGTCTGCATCACCACACAGGCCCTGCTGCCAGCTGCGCCCCCCAGCAGCAGCAGTGGTAGCGGTAGCAGCACCACCACAGACTGCAGACCCTGTGCTGCAGGAGGGGCAGCAACTGGCCCCTGGCACCAGCCCGCCGCTGCTGCCGCCAGCACTGCTGCTGTTGCCACTGCTGCCAACCCCCGTGTGTGGCTGGTGCGGACCGCCTGGCTGTACACGCTGCTGCTGCTGGTGCTGCAGCAGCTGAGGATGCTGCTGTTGCTGTGGTTGCTGTTGCTGCGCACCCAGCTGCGCCTGCAGCTTGCGCAACATCAGCCACCTAGCAGCCCCACAGAACTGGAATGTGACAACGGCCAGCAGAGGAGCAAGGCGTGGCGAGTCAGGGAATGCTCTCCTGACCTCTTGCAGCAGCATATCAGCACCCATGGAGTGGATGCTGACCTGCATCACGTCATGGTTAGACATCCCTGTGCTGTGATGATTAATGAGGCCTTGTTCAGGACAAAAGGCAGCGGCTGGGGGCTGTTGGATGAGGGCGAAGCCTGTGTCCTGCATAGGCGGCCACTGCTGCTGCTGCTGCTGCTGTGGGGCTCCCTCCTGTTGCTGACCATCGTGTGCTGCAGGCACCTCAAGTGTTATGTTACTCCCACAGGTAGGCAGCTGCTGATCTGTGTGTGTGCTGTCTGTTTCAGGGCCGACAGCGGCAGCAAGGGCTGCTGGTGCTGGCACCAACACCAGGTGTGGCTGCTGCAGCAGGACTGCCTGACTGGCATAGCGTTGGTGTGAGGGGGATTTGCCTGCAGCCACTTCTTGCAGTGGCTGCTGCTGTGGGGTCCGCTGCTGCTGCTGGTGGTGCTGAGACTGCTCAGACTGCTGATACACATATGGCTCCACGCTGTGTGAGCCTTGGCTGTCTGTACTGTACATTGCCTGCTGCTTGGGGCCGTGACTCCTGCTGTGCTTGTTGCTGGTAGTGCTGCTGTGATGCTGTGATGGCTGCGGCAGGCCACTGCAACCCATGCTGCTACTGCTGGTGTGCTGGTAGGGTTGGGTGGGCTTGTGGTTGTAGGCCCCTTGATTGTGCAGAGCCTCCAGCATCTGGCTGACACGAGCAGCGAGGCCCGCCAGGTTGGCCACCTTACTGGCAAGGTCCAGCACCTGCCAGGGGACAGGGAAACAAAGCGCAGCAGCACAACGATGCAGAAACTGAGATCAAGTGTCGCTGTTTGATCTGGCTCAGAATCCGGATGCAGACTCAGAGGCATCACTACCAAGCTCAGCAGCTCAACCACTCAGATGAAGACGCAGTCACCACTCAGTGGTAACTCAGTCCAGATTGCCAACATCCAGCGTTCCCTTTTCCTTGCCAACTATGGTTGTGTGTCTGACGCCTATTGCCACACACATGGATGCTGCAAACCCCTGGCACTGCTAAGTAGTGAGCTCCACCCCCTGTCCCGCAGCCCCGTACCTGTGAGAAGTTGTAGATGAGTGTGAGCAGGTAGAATGAGGCCACAGACACCTTGGACGCAATGTCACCTGCACTCTGGCCCTGGCCCGACCACGCCCCGCTGAACACGGCCACAGCCAGGCAGCCAAAGTTGACCACGAGGCCGCCATACTCCAGCAGGCGGCTTGTCGCTGTGACCACAGCACGGCGCAGCATGAGGCGGCCCTGGCACACCAGCACACGCGCCAGCTGCCCCTCCAGGTGCTGCTGCTCAACAGACTCAGACCTGCAGAGTGCGATAGACACACAACGAGATAGATCAGGACACGGAGCGTGTTGTGTTGCATTGCATAAGGCGGCTTGGCGGAACAGCCGTCATCTCACACCTGGCCACAAGGCTGACTGAGGAACTGTTTATCAACAGGTGCAATGAGCTGTGCCAGTGTGTTGCCCAACCATCGAGTCACTGCAGCACAAGGCAGGTACATTGGACAACTGCCTCCCACCAAAACACGCCTCTGCACTGCTGAGCTTGCAACACCAACTCGCACACATCATTTTCATCATTGTCAACACCACCACCACCACCACCAGGAGCCGACTCACCTGAACATGGCTATCTCAGCAGCCCAGGCCCTGAAGCGTGTGTGTCCGTATCTGAAGCCCCCCTCGGCCGCCTCCTGCTGAAACACTGCAGAGGCCACCGGCAGCATCACCAGGCGCTGCAGGACCAACCCCACCAGGAAGAACAGGTAGGCACAGCCCACAGGCAGCCAGCTGCCAAACACCTGCAGCAGCATGATGGGGTGATGGTGGGATATGCGGCACGGCATGTCGGAAACCAGTGACTGACCATTCTGAGAGTGTAATAATGTAAGGTGCGGGGCTGGTCTGTTGAGACGGCTGCTGGCGGTTGGGAGGGTGTGACCCACGCTGAAGACACCAAACCAAATACATGGCGAGCCTGTTTGTGCACAATGACACCCCAGTGATTTCTGCAGGCTATATCGCAAGCGAGGCACAGCCAGGCCAGCCGCACCTGATGTGTGAGGTGTGTGTACCAGATGATGTTGAAGGGCACTGCAGCCAGCTGAGTCAGCACCTCTGACAGGCTGGCAGTGAGGAGGGGCAGGTCCTGAGCTACACGCTGGTCGGGACTGTCCAGCGACTAGGGGCACAACACAGCGACAGCCGCAGCAGCAGCACAGCAGACCAGTATGTAAAACTGTGTTGAATAATGCACTCTCGACCCTTCGGGTTGAGGCTTGTGTTGTTCAACCCTGCCGTCTGTGGATGCTTCAGCCATGCTGCACACTAGTGCTGAGTCGTACTGCAGAAGCTGCCGTACACACGCTGGCTACAGACACCTGAACGCAATGCACCGCTGGTGTGCGACAGGTGCTATCGGCAAAGCCAAACCAGGCCCAAGTATGATGGGTGGGGGGTGACTGGGTGTTTGAGACCGGTTCTGCCTACCTGTAGCAGTGGTGTTTGGCTCCTGGGGCAGATGGTCCCCACGTTGTTGCAGTACACCTGCTGCAGGGTCAAGGTCAGGGACGCCCTCCAGCGCCATGCAAAAAAGTCCTGCGGCACAAGTTCAGGGTAGTCAACAGCAGACACCACGTTGATGTTGAGATGTGACGCCCGACAGGCGCTTGTGTGCCACTACATGCACTGCAGCCCCCCTGACTACCCTCACGCCATCATGGCGCTAGGCTAGCCAAAGTCTAGCAACCCACATTGCCAGTTTGGGCTGGCAGCCCATACTGCTGTAGCCGACCACGCACCTGCAGCCCTGATTTGAACGAGTAGAAGAGTGCTGTGGCCGTGTAGCAGCCTGCCGACCACAGCATGAGGTGCGGGACCTTGGAGGCCTGTCCATCCACAAACACTGCAGGACAAAGCAACCACCAGAATAGTGCCAGGGTGTGGGTGTTGTGTTGCAGGCATGCAGCTGCTGCTGTAGGAATGATGTCAGCAGCACTTGCAGCACTGCCAGCAGCCAGGCTTGGTCGTTGCCTGGCAGCATCTATCCCAGTCATTGCTGACTTTGCTGTCAGAGCATGCGTGTGAGTCACCAGGTCACCTTGATAGAAGAGTCCAGAGATGGTCCCGATCTTTGAGACTATGACCGTCTCTGCCAGCGATATCAGGACGAGGCTGAGGGCTGGCGCTGCATTGATCAGGCACAAGATGCGCCAGAGTCGCTGCAGGAACCGTGTTCCCAGGTCTACAGCTGCCAGTCTGTTGTGTGATCCATCCTGCAGCTTGTTGCTGCCAGGATTCCGCCTCTGCTGCGGCCTGTCAGGCTGTACATGCTGAGTGGTCTGTTGCTGGGGGTTTGAAGTTGGCTGCCTTGGGAGCAAAGGCTCGTTCACACCGTGCATGTGAGGCTCCCAGGGTGTGCCTTGATGGGCAGACATCAATGTATGCGTGTCTGCGTTGAACAGGAACCCTCAAGGGGGCTTCCATCACTGACCTGTCACAGCTGCTGCCATCAGCAAGCGGGTACCCCTGCGTCGATGGTGCAAGGAGTCGATATCGTCATTGAATACGTTCAATTACATACCAGCCCCATACACGGTGTCGCGAAGACCCTTTGCAAGAAGTGTGGGACCAAGAAAAAAGTGTTGGGGTGTCTGCTGAGTTCGCAGCTTGCCCGCCCCTTGATCCAATGCACCAGTGCAACTGAGGTGTCAAGCTTGCACGTATTGCTCTGAGGTGTGGTGCAATGACAGTCTGTCCACTCACCCACCAACAGTAGTGCTGCTTGGATCGATCTGCAAGCTCAGTGGCTGTGCAATCCACCCAGTAGCCAACAAACAGTGTGTCTCAGATGGCCCTGAGGAATTTGGCAAAGCACATCAGCCCGTTTGCGTCGTCGTGGGTGCGATGCAGCTCCAGCACCCCTACTGTCTTTGACAAGATGGTGCAAATCTTTGTGATAGACAAGTCTGGGGTCAGGCATACAGTGCGTGGTCTGGAGGGGGACACCCTAGCAACTACCCTCCTCGGCTACGGCAAGTTTGGGGGTGATGCTTTCATGCCCCACGTGTATGACCCAGCACACCCAGACTGCCATGTCTATGTGCAAGGCGACTATCTGGAGAAGCTCGGCCAGTTGACAGACGAGCAGCAGCAGGAGCAGGAGAAGCTGGTGGACATGTTTGTGCGCAGCAAGGCCCGTGACAACTCCCGGCTGGGCTATTTCATCAAGCTGTCCCCCCAGTTGAACGGCATGACAGTTGCCCTTGGGGAGGTTGAGCCATGGTGAGTGAGCAGCAGCCTCCACACCTGCGTCACACATCCCATTGCGTCCTGTATAAAACAGTATTTCTATGAAGTCGTCAGCTAGGAGCAGGACTGCTCAAGGTACCATCGCTGCCATCAACCATCTGTGGCAGCAGTTGCCTGCCAGGATGATAATGGCATTTTGGCTGAGTCCGTCACAGCCAGCCAACTGGTGTCCAGACTGTCAGTCATGGCTGCAGTGCCAGCCGGTATCTAGACTGTTTGTAGTGGCTGCACTTTTGTGCTTGCACTAGCTGTTTGTTGGAGCAGTCTGAAACACTGCCTGCTGCTGCTGTCCTGCTTGTGATGATCTGCAGGGAGACCCAGTGAGGATGCATAACATACAGATGAAGAGTACATGTGTCATGTTGCATTTGACCCGGCAGCTAAGGAGCCCACGTCTGGAGTGTGGATTGCTGTGCGCGGATGTCAGGTTTGTAAGATCCTTAGACAGAGAAGCAGCAGGAGCTGAGCTGCCTGTGCCAGGTACAGACTTGGGTCACACTGTTTGCAGACGGTTCATGTGGGGCACCATGTCCAGTTCTGCCGCTGTATGGCGCTAGCAGGCCGGCCCTGAGGTTGCAGTTTTTTGCTGCACACAAGGCAGCTGCCAAACAGAAGATAGTTGGCAGCAGCTGGGCAGTAATAGGTGTGTTCAGCCAGCCACAGAGGGCCCTTGCAACTGCCGCAATTGCTGTACGTCTTGGCTGTTGTGGCTGTGCAACATCCTATGTGTGGCTGGAACAGTTTTGGTTTGGGTTGTAAGACCGTACGCGTGTGACCCTGTCAGGTGTAAGGACCACTGCTGCTACTGTGACAAATCAGTCACTCTGCTCAAGAATCATCTGGCTTTCATGGACATTGGGCGCAGGACTTCTCTTTCAGTCAAGTCACAAACCCTTCCTTGTCAAGGCATGCCTATAGGCAGAGCTAAACTCTGCATGCAACAATGCCAACTACAAGGCCCATCACTCATCGCAGAAACCTCAACAAGGCTGGCGAACAACACACAGATCACGCTGCGGCGGCGGCCTGCACTGCTGCTGGCCTCAAGTTGCCTTGAAGTGGAAGTCGTCTGTGGTGTTGTAGATATGTGCGTCATTCATCAGGCCCTGCAGGGCTGTGTCGATCTGCCCCTTGTTGAACTTGCCAGGCAGTGCATTGTAGATCTGCGGGCACGAGCAACAACATCAAGCCACCAGGTCACGGAGCAGCGCATCACTACAACCAGACATTTGTTGTTGAAAGCCTGCAGGGGAACCCAGTGTGCGTGCAGCTGCAATCTGTAGGCAAACAGTTGCAGTGACTGCCACAGTACACACCTTCAACACATGCAATAAACACACACCACCAGCCCATTACCAAGCCAGCCAGCCAGCCAAACAGTGTCACAGAGGCGGAGGGAATCATAGGCACACACACCCTGTCCTCTCCAACTCCCCAAATCCCACCCGCCACGAAGCCAGGGTACCTCCCCTCAGCCTAACCTGTTCCACGTGTACCCCCGTGTCGTTGTCCGCCCCCTGGATGATGGCCAGCACAGCATCCTGACAGCTGTCTCCGCCACCAGCCCCTGCAAAGGCCGTCGCGCCGCCCATGGGCTGCTGCTGCTGCTGCTGCGGGGCACCACCCCAGGCTCCAGCAGCTGGGTTACCAAAGCCCCCAGCAGCTGGCATGCCCTGCGTGCACAAACAGCAGCAGGCAACAGTGGCAGCGATCAATAATGCCCAGCCAGCCCAGACCACACACTGCGCCCCGGCCAAGCCACCTGTGCTACTGCTTCATGGATCAGAAGGGACTTGCCACTGAACACTCCATAGGGAGCCAGCATGGTGTAAGGGGTCATCACACACAAGCTGTGCACTCTCTCTCTCTAGCTCTCTCTCTCTCCTCGGTGTGCTGGACTTGTGTTGTTGACCGCACCTGTGCGCCGCCGCCCGCCCCTCCCTTTGTGAGGTGCAGGTGCTCAAAGATGGCGCGCAGGAAGTGGTAGGTCACCTCGTTGAAGTTGGTGATGGCGCGCATGTTGAAGGCAGACAGCGAGAGCTGCACGCGTGACACACGGCACACATGGGCGGGCACATGGCACACATCGGAGGGCAGGTGATGCAGTTCAGCGTTCAAGGCAGCAATCAGCTAGGAGGCCATCAACAGCAAGGCCACAGGCTGCCTGCTGCAAGCTGGGGTGGGGGTATGGGCGCATTGATGGCTGGGTGGGTGACATGGTGAGCGAGTTGGTGGGTGGGTGGATGCACACCAGTGCAAGGTTCCCAGCTGGCCTGCAAACCTCAACAAGCAAACCTCACCCCAGTGCCAAACAAGGAGGGTTGGGGTTTTAGGGGCGTTCAGGGGGAGGGTGCCCCCGAAATCCTCATTAAATGCCTTGGCTGGCACTTGATGTATTGTGACAGTGACAGTGATGCCCAAGGCCATACCTTCTTGTCGTGGTTGCGGATGTGGCCATGTGCCTTAACATACACGCCCTGACGCAGCTCAGCTTTCTTGCTTTGCATAGCCTGCAGCCACAGCACAGCACAGCACAGCACAGCACAGCATGAGTGCAACAAACAGCGCAGCATCGCTCCCTTGCACCCAGTCGCTGCTGGGTCGCAGGCGCACTAGGCACGCAGTTCAGACGCCAACTGTGCATCTGCTGCCTGTGTTGCGCAGTGTGACAGGAGGGCACGTAAACATGTGCATGTGCTGCTGCAGGGGTTGTGCAGTGTGACTGGGAAGCACACAAACAAGTGCATGTGCTGCTGAGCGCCTCCACCATGTGCGTTCGCAGCTCAGTTCACTCACATGCTCCGAGTCCTCCTGCAGCCAGTAACAGACCTCCATGTCCCCTGTGCCGTCTGTAAGGTTGATGATGAGGTTGCTGCCCCTGTCGATGACATTCACGATCCTGCCGATGACTGTCAGCTGCAAACACGCGGGCAAAGCAGCAAACCCGCCACCAGCGTCAGCAAACACACCCTCCACCTCTGAGGAACAGGTGGCTTGCGTGCTTGTGTAGAGGCGGCAAGCTGTCCAGTGATGGTCAGTCATACCCACAGAAGGTGACGCCGTACAGAAGCAGTGTATGCTGGGCCTGCTGTACAGCCAGGAAGCTGCTCAGTTGCTGGCTTGTCAAGCGACAAAGTGGCAATGCTGCTGTTCACGTGACGGTGTTCACGTGACTGAGTAGCGATGCTGCTGTTCACGTGACTGGGCCACAATCTGGGCAGCAGGACCCCGCTTACGTTTGCCAACTGCACACCGTCCACTACGTAGTTCTCGTCATCTGCATTTGCCAGGCCCTGCAAGCCACAGCAGCGCAGATGTGCGGGCATTCGACACACAATGCTTTGGCATGCAGCACACGCACCTGCCACCGGGTAGCGACCCTTTAGCATGATAACTCTCACACATCTGTCCGGGTGGCGACACTGCCACGGCGAGCTGCTGGTGAAAACCAATGAACAGAGGGGCTGCACTGGGGTACGCAGTGGTCACTGCGTGAAGACCTGCCACTGCTGCTGCTGCTGCTGCTGCTGCCGCAGCATAGCCAAAACCTGGAAATCGGCCCTGGACACCCATACTTCTACCATTACACATGCACCAGGCTAGGCACACTCGCGAATGAAGCACAGACCTGGGCGAGCTGCCTGATGGTGAGCGTCCTCAAGGTATCCCTGCCCTGCATGACCACAACAGGAGATCGGAGTCGCGTGGGTGTGTTCACGTCAGTGACAAAGAGCTGCATCAGTTGCACAATGGATGGTGATGCGGCATAGGCCATCAGCGCATGGGCACAGCATGCAAGGCAGCATGGACCACCCTCACCTTGGCACCGCCTGAACCGCCCCCTCCTCGACCGTAGCCAGTGTCAGGGGCTTGACTGTGGTCAAGCAGAAAGGTTTTGCTTGAGCGCAGCGAAGGAAGGCACACAACAGTGCCACAACAGGCACAGCACAGCCAGCATGTTCACCTGGGCATGAAGCCACCTCCGGCAAACTGGTTGCCTGCAGGGGCCGCAAAACCACCACCTCCAAACATCTTGCAGACGGTTACTGCTTGGAAAGTGTAAGGGTCTGAGCACCGAGCGAACGAAATTCAAACGATCAAGGTTGCACAGCACACGCAGTTCAAGAGCGACTGATGGTGGCAAGGCGCACCAAAACGTTCCTGCAGTTATATTGTGGCTGTCAGGCTGCTTCTCGGCTTGCTGAGTGAGCCAAGGTTAGTCAGTCTGACCTGAACCCCCAAGCCCTGCGTTTGCCTTGGACGGTGACCAGGGGCTTGTGTGGTCACATTGGGTAGATCATCACGTTCTGCGAATCCTCGTCAAGACCCCTACCAGCAGAGCAGACCGGCACCAGAGTGCGCAGGTGCGTGCTGCTGCACTGCAGGCCAGTTCTGCAGTCAGAAGGCGACGTCATTGAGTGCTTTTGATGAGTCACTGCCTTAGCACCATTGCAGTGCAGTTGTTGTGCGGGCGCTGCACAATTCTCGCCAGCGCCTGTAAAGGGGCGTTACAGCCAGTTTGCTCGAGGAGCTTGCACTAAGTTTGTTTGCAGTGAATAGTTATCTTTCATCTGGGGCGTGACACGCGCAGCCACATCAGCAGACGCGCCTGTATGGGTCCAACCGATACAGTAGTTTCAGTGCTGTATGCACTGTCCTGTGCTTCGGTGACAATCCAGGCCATACAGCACACACTCAACAGACAGGCCTGCGTTTCAAGACATTGTTGACAAGCCTGGCGTATAATTGACGCTGCAATGCCTCCTGGCTGTGCACTTGCTGCCTGCTCTATGCTGCTGCCGTGGGTGCTGTCTCCTGCAGGTCTCCCTTCTGCTGCAAGGTCGTCAATCATGGCAGCTTTTGCACAGGCACAGCATGGCAGGATCACTGCCGGCAGCAGCCGTGCAGCACGCCCTGCCAGGTGGGTTACTTTTGTCTCTGTGCACCCTGCTGGAGATGGCAGCAGTGGCATGTGACGGGGCCAGTCAAGCAGACTGCAGTGCCGAGGCAGCAGCAGAATAGCTGATCACAGCAGGCAGTAGCCCGCCCATCTTCAGCATTGCTTCTAGCTGTGTGTTCAGCTGTGTGTAGCTACCTAGAGTGCACCAACCTTGTGACGGTGTTGACGCCAGTTAGGACTGCTTCTTCTGTCTAGGTGTGGGCGACACACCTGCCCACAACCGTCTCAACGAAAGCATGCTATTTGTCCCACTTCCAACACATTAATAATGTAGCAGATCAGCACACCCTGTAGTCTGATACTGCCCTGACCTGGCTGCACCCCCCGGCTCCTGGTGACGCCACCTTGACCCTCCGTGCTCCTGTCCTTCTGCCCCCCGCCTACCCACTTCAAACCCGCACCACCCTGTGCAGGGTGTCTGTGCGTGTGTCTGCCGTCGCCACCACCGCCAAGAAGGACGCCAGCAGCGCCAGCAGCAGCAAGGCGGGCGCCAGCCTGACCCCCGAGGTGGCCAAGGACCTGTACTATGACATGGTGCTGGGCCGTGAGTTTGAGGAGATGTGCGCACAGATGTACTACAGGGGCAAGATGTTTGGCTTTGTGCACTTGTACTCCGGCCAGGAGGCAGTCTCATCAGGTGTGTGTGTGGTGGGGGGTTGATGTGATGGGGAGGGGGGCAGGGCTGGGGGAAGGGCACAGCAGGGGGCGGGGGGTGACAGGGGCAATAAGTTGGACTGCGTTGTCCACATGGCGTCGTACGCATGTACCCTAGCCAGGAGACAGTCTCATCAGGTGTGTTGGCACAGGAGTTGCACAGGTGTTGAGTGTGTAGGTGGATGGGTGGTGGTGTGGGCAGGGAGGGGCGCAGGGTTTGCGGGAGGCAGAGGCACAACAGCGGCAGCGGGTGGGTAGCCTGATCACAAGGCAGTGCTTGCATCCAGCAGCCATGCTCGCATGGTGCCACAGCTTCTAACAACCCGTGCCCCCAAGGTGGGCTTCTGTCCAAGACTTCAGTCCATTGCATGACGTGGGATGGATGCATATGGCTGTATGCGTGCTGCAGGTGTGATCAGGGCGCTGCGGCCTGATGACTATGTGTGCTCAACATACCGTGACCACGTGCACGCCCTGTCCAAGGGTGTGCCCGCACGCGAGGTGGGTAGCAACAGAGGGACACTGCTGATGCTTGGCGCCCTGTGTGCAGAAGCAGCGGTCAAGCCTACCTGGCATTGCATTGCGAGCAGCAGCAGCAGCAGCCGCCGGCGCTGTTTGTCATTCCAGCAGCAGCAGCTCAGCACAGTATCAGCAGAAGCAGAAGCGCGTGCGCCTTCATCGCTGTGACATCCTGCTACACCTGCAGCAACGCGCCTGCTGCTGCGTGTGGCTCCTGTGTGTGTCGCCGCTGCCCACCTGCTGCGTGTGGCTCGTGTGTGTGGCTCCTGTGTGTTGAAATGCATCTTGAATTGTCCATCGCCGCTCACCACCGCCTGAATTGTGTGTTGCCGCTCCTCATCGCCTGCTGCAGGTCATGGCTGAGCTGTTTGGCAAGAAGACTGGCTGCTGCCGTGGCCAGGGCGGGTCCATGCACATCTTCAGC